>JARHVA010005028.1:855000-925000 GCA_037957365.1 Torreya grandis
TATCTCATTTCTCTATAAATTTGGCCTTAATATGATATTTATGGATCGTCCACCTAGGTATCTGAAGCCATACCCATTTTCAATATTTTTATCAATAATAAACTACTATTGTTACCTCCTCCTTTAACTAGTTGTAGAGAGAGAGAGAGAGAGAGAGAGAGAGAGAGAGAGAGAGAGAGAGAGAGAGAGAGAGAGAGAAGAGATTTGATCTTGTCAAGTTTTTTTCTTTGCTTGCCTTGGCATATTGTGCTTTTCTATCACTCATGCATTTTGAAATCCTTTTTGTAGGTCTTCTGATGTTTCTAAGTGAAGTATGAAGGTTGAGTGTTGTCTACTGATTAGTGTCATTATATGACCTCTTGATTAATCCTCCTATCCCAATCATCTTTCAAAACCTCCATAATGAAGTGATGATGTAGTGAGATATATTAGGAGTAGTATTTGTTTAGGTTAGTCTCATGGTTGATGTGTACATGTAGCTAGCTAGTAGTGGTCAAATTCTTGTGGTGCATCACCTCTATTCAAGTAGGTTTCTCTCCCTTTTCCTAATAATTTTATAGATTAGTGAATGATCATAAGTGATAAATTAAGGGGAGATATCCCTATAACCTAGAGATTCAATATGCATGCAATCAAAAATCCATCATGTCTAGAAATCAATCCTAGCTTGGAGAAGATAGAGCATATCTACACTTTTGATTGGGAATACATTTGTTCAGAGGGAACATGACCAATATAGGGATCTACTAGACCCAATTATGGGATCACTTGTCATAATACACCATGCTATGAAGGGTTCCAAAGCCTATAGTCTAACATAATCACACAATAACCCTAAAAGAGTCCTAGGTTTAATGTTCACTCTATTCTAATCAACAAGAAATTAAATCTAATTTAGTGTACACCAAATATTGTGGCAGAAAGTGATGGTTTTAAACAAAAAAAACTAAACTAAAGATGTATAAAAGACATATACTCACATTGATGTATACAAAATCCTAATGTTGGGAGAGAAGTATAACTACATTAGCTATCTACTCTTAGAAAGGAGAAATAAAGTTAGGAATACTTACCTTAGAGATGAACTAATCAAGACTCAATCTCTCACTTGGCCAAGGTGATTTACAAGATATTGTTGTGGTATGTAAAGATAATAAAGATAAATCGGATCTAGGCTACTTAACCTATATATGTATCCAAAAGACTTCTCCATAAGACAAGATCTATATCTCCAAAGAAATTATGAAACCCTAAGATTTATTTCTCAAGTAGAATGGTAATTAAATAGATGTTTATTCACACTTATTCTTCTTGTAATCTCTATTCTCAAATGGTTATAAATTAACTTATATAGAGAGGTATATCTTACCCTAAATCCTTTTGAATATGTTAGCTATACAGGGTCAACCCAATCAACCCTGTATGTTTTCAAGAGATAAATCATTAGGTCTTGAACTAGGTCAGCCAAAGGGATAACAAAAATATCAAGTGAAAATACCCTAAAATAGTATAGGGTCAACCCAGTTGACCCTTTAAAGTAATCAGAGGTTGAAAATTGTATAGGGTCAACCTAGTTGGCCTAGTACAATCAACTTGTGAAAGGGGGTCAAGGCAAGAAAATAGAGGATAATGATGTGATAAATGTTTGAAATGGGTAAAATAGATAAGAAAAATCTTAGGTTAAATTGTTTTAGGAGAAAAATGTGTATATGACAAGTTGAAAAAGGGACAACAATATTATGAAGCACCAATGGTCTACCCACCCCTTTCCTAGTACACCCCTTAAGGTGTGCACTTAGAGAAATTTAGAATTGATGAGTTCCTACAAGATATAAAGTGTCAATAATTGACAAAATTTTGAAAATATTATGTGTATAAATATGCTACACTCAAATTTCATCACGTGGCATGTGAGTGTAACACGAGATGGTGTTTTGAGAATAGAACATGATAACACACAACACTGATGCTAAGTAAAGTGCAGTAAGTAGAAAATAAGATAAATGAAAGGATATAATTGAAAAACACATATATTTACTTACCTTAGTTTTGTATATAAATAATTATACTTAAATAGAAAGTGAAGGCATCCAATGTGAATAACACTAGGTGAACCTATAGAAGTTAGTGTAAAAAATAGCCAAAACTTAAAATTTTTGGAAGATAGGCATAGAGTAGTTAGTAGAGATAGAGATTTTAGGAAAATTTGGATTGTTAAGGTAAGTTATAGAATATTTAAGGCAAATAAATGACAAAAGGATGGAAAATTAATGACAAATGAATAACAAATGATAGGAAATAAATGACAAATGATTGGAAAAAACATAAATGGAAAAAAGGAATTTATTACATACTAAATCATGTTGGGAAGAATGTAAAACATAAATGTCAAAAAGGAATGTAAAACATACTAAATAACATTGGGAAGCATGTAAAATATGAATGAAAAATGAAAAATCCATGCAAGAAAACTTAAACAAAGATATATAAGGGAAAAGTAGGGTCATGTAAGATAGGTAACAAGAACAACATGAAATACTGAAAATGAAATGTAATTGAATATGTGAGACAAATAGGAATAAAGAATACATAAAGAGAAACATGTAATAATGGAAAATGTCATATGTAAGATAAGTTAAGTCCATAAAAAACAAATAAGAACATGATGGAGAAATGAAAACTAAAAGTTCTAAAGGATGAAAACTCAAACTTAGTGCTTGTTCTAAGATACAATGTAATAAAACAACCACCTAATGACATGACTAGTGTGATAATGAGATGGTGTGTTAAACAAATTTTGTAAGAATGTAATCCATAGTTGCTAAAACATGTTGTTTTGATCTAAGGATAGATAAAACTAAAACAAAGTAATGATAGCATGTTTTTAAGAGGTGAAGAAGAAGGAATAATGGAAGAGGGAAAATAAATTTGGAATCAAAATTTTCCTATCAAGGGGGAAATGAAATGGGTGAAGAGAGTAATGAAGGAAAAACCAAGGTAGAAGAATTCTTTATCTAAGTTAAGACACTAAAATTAGGTATGTCAAAATAAGATAACTTTCAACCTTAAGGACTTTGAAGAACTTATCTTAGCTACACAAGTCTCAGGTCAAAAAAAAAATATGTAGATCATAGCATGAAGGCTATATGCATGAAAAGTAAAATGGACCTACCTTCCCACAACATGTTCCCCATTCCTCAAGACCCTTTATAGATCCATCGATCTACTATGAAGATTATGTACTAGCATGATAAATTAGGTAGCACCATAGAGTTTGTTTAATTCCTCTATTCCAATTTACTAACTTACCACACCCCAATGGACCTTGACTCTATGTGAGGCCAACTATGAAATTTTAGATTTGATTAGAGATAGGATATGTGCTTGTAATCATGTCTTTTCATGTGATTTTGACTTTTGAGATTTATATGTTGTCTTTTGGAAATCATTGCCTTTAATTTCAAATATTTTAGCTTTTAACTTTATTAATGTATTTTTCTTTTCCTCCATATGGATTTGGAAAACTAAATATGGATGCTAAAGATGACTTTCATTTGAATACATAGGACTTGGTTGCTAAGAGAGATAACTTATAAGAGCATGGGGTCTAAGAGTCTTAAAAATATGTATAAAATATAAGTGTTATCTTGACTTTGACCTTGTTTTATCCAATGTGGAGTGAAAGGAAGGGTAAATCAAGAGGAGTGACACATGGAACACTTTTAGGTACTTCAAATCACAAAAATTGTGACAAAGTGTAAAAAGGGATACAATGATAGTAAAGTGTGATTCCTTATCATAAGAATGATAAAAATGGAGGAAAACATGATAACATAGATTCTTATGCAAATTACATATATCAAAACAAGAAAAAATGTAAAGTTGAGAATCAAGGATCAAATAACATTTTATTATAAAAATAAGGATAATATGGTAATTTTATAAAGAGGGTTAGGTCCTATCCATAGTCTTACACTAAAAATTTATAAAAGATAAATAATGAGGGTGACAAAAATCATGTGAAAAAAATAAGTGATGTAATAAAAAGGGTGTTAGTTTTATGAGGAGAGTCAGATCCTATCCATGGTCTTACAAAGTAACTTATAAAAGAGAAACCCATGGGAGTGCTAAAAAGAAGCATATATAATAATAAAATGAGAAAATAAGTAAAAAAGTGGTTTTTTTGTGAGGAGGTATAGATCCTATCCATGGTATTATAGTGAAAAATCACAAAATATAAACCCATGGGGGTGAATGATAAATAACGGGGACAAATAATCATAAATCTACTAAGGCTAAGAATGAAAAAATAAAATAAATATATGAGGACAAAAATGAAAGCAAATTCCAAACGTAATGTGTAATAAAACCAAAGAACATAAAGGAAAATAATGATGCTAGTAAAATAAAACTAAAATAAGTAAAATTCACAAAGACAAATTGATCTAGGCAACAATTTAGGTGATAATTCGGGTGATAGTTCCACCCCAATTGATGATAGAACTTTTGGGAGCCATAACTTTTGCATCGTAGGTCCAATTGAGTCACCCTTTGAACCGTTGGAAAGATAATAATGAGTAGAATGTCATGAGATTTCATGGATCTCTGATAAATGAATTTTTACCCCTAAAAACCCAATAGAAGTTCCCTAAATTTTAGTTTTAGTAGTGCAGTCTAAAAATAGTAAGTTTCTAAAAATAGAAATTCCTTGACTTCTGTATTGTTTTAAAGCATGGAAGTCAAACCAATTAATATAAATAAATATTAGTGAAATTACACATCCTCCCCCTACTTTTAAAATGGGTATAAATGAAGATGTAACCCTAAATGGAATATCAGACATCTCTTCCTAAAGATAAGCATATAGTTATATTGCGATCTTGAGTAATAATACATCTCTTCTCAGAGAATTCATTATTATTATGTTATTTCTATGTTCTTTAAATATTTATCAACTATAACTTCTAAGTTTTATATCACAAATAAACATGAGACAAAAAATAATAAGTAATATCTATTATAATGTTTGTATCAAAGATGAGCATGTGAAATGCAAGTATATAAGTCTCATAAGGTTTCTTGAAGCTAGATTTGTTTATTATTATGCATTATAGAATAAGAGTTTGAATCAAAAAATTAACCAATGGGTAATTTTATGTAGGTATGGGCATCAATATATGCCCCAAAGTCTAAAGGGACATGTGGATGGGCATCGCTAGGTGCATTAACATGTGAGTTAGAGTGAGGTAACATTGAACCATTATAATTATTTGCATTGGGTTGGTAGGTGCATTTGGAGATAGGTAAATGTGTTGGTTTTTTAGATTTTAAGGAGGTTGAATATGGAATATGATGTGTAGGAGAGGTATGAAGATGTAAATGAGGTAAAGGAAGACCATGTATGATATGCTTTGGAGTAGGCATTTGAGCTAGGTACTCCTTTGGTTCATGTGACTTAAGAGGTTGAGGTTTAATTGATTCAATAATATGTTTAAAGTTGTTCATGCTAGATATCCTTTCCTTATTGGTGTTGGAAGAAGGATCAATAGTGTCTTGAAAAAAATTAGTGGATGATTTATAATTATGGGTATTTTTTGTTGATAATTAGGTAGTTGATGTTGATGTGATTGTGGTTCTTAAGATTGAATTTGAGAAGCTTGAAGATAGTCTTGATAACATTGTTTTGTGAGAATATCAAGATTTAAATATGGAACAAGCAAGGAAGAAATAATAAATAAGTGAAGATCATGACAAGAATAATTAGAATGACACATTATAACATGACACTAACAAAATTTATTAGGATTAAACCATTTTAGAGGAGGTTTGGAAGGATCAAAGATCATGGGTTTAGAGGGTGGAAATTTTTACTTAGGCTATTCTAAACTAAAGGGTGGGTGGGTCAGTTTAAAATTGGTTGAATTAGATACTCCATTTTGAGGTTGGGGAGGCTTGGATGAATCAATGTTATGAGAAAGTGATTGGAAAGGTTCTTTAGTAGTTGTTTGAGGTGTTTCAAATTGAGTCATAAGTAATTCTTACCTTTTTTCTTGGTCTAAGGCTTACTCTAAAATTTTAGGTGAAAATATTCAAACTTTGTATTAAAGGAGAGGTTTAAGAGTAGTGATAAATAGATTTAAAAGAGTATCATCATTTATGTTATGGTCCACCTTATGAGCAAGAGAATTTTATCATTTGATGAAAGTATGAGTAGATTCATTAAGAAGTTGTTTGGAATTGATGAAATGGCTAAGGTAATTCTTAGGAAGGTCATCATGTTGGAATTCCTTCACTAGAGCATTGATTAAATCCTCTAGTAGTGAGATGGAATGTCTAGGAATTTGGATGTAGCATTCAAGTGCATAACCGACAAATTTTTTGGCTAAGACCTTGGTGGTAATAAAGGTGTTAGTTTGGACCCATTCCTTATAGAGATTGCCAAAAGACTTAAGAAAGATAGTAGGGTCCTTAGTCCCACTATATGTGATAGTTGGAGAAATGTTTCCAATATATATGGCTGCAATAAATAGATATAAAAATTAATTTTGAAGATGTTGAAGCATTTTTTAATTCATTAGAGGTTAAGGGATGATATTCCCATTGGCATCTATAAGTGGAGGGATTTTTTTTTTGATTTGGTTGAGACATGATCACTTGAGGTGGTTGATGAGTCATGTGTAGTAAATTTTGTTTCATTTTCATCATTTTAGAGGTGTTAGTTGTTTGCATGATGTTAATTTGATGTATGACTTGTGTAAGAAGTTGATTTATATCAATAGGTGGGTTTGAAGGTGGGATATTAGTGTTGTTAGGAATAGGATTGGTAGTGTTGGTGGGAGGAGGATTCTTTGTAGGTGGAGGATTCCCAACATTAGTGTTAGTTGTCTTAAGTGTGGCATAAGAATAAGGAAGGTTGGTAAAACCACCATTCTTGGTAGGAGTGTTAATAATTAAGAACCATCTAGATTTTCAATTTGAGTGGTTTCAACCATGTTACTTTGGGAAGTGATAATTATAGGTGTTATTATTATGCATGTAAAAATAATATTATGAAAATTGGTTTTAATAGGTTGAACATAATTTGAGGTTCCAACATTGGATATAGATGGGTTAATGAGTTTATGAATTATAGGTTTAGAAGGTGTAAAAGTGTTATAAGGTATATGCTTGTCATGGTTTTGGATTTGTCTAATAGGATTCTCTATATCAACTACATGGTATAGGGTGGATCTAGATTGAGAATATTTTGATGAAGAAATAAACCATAAAGAGTTGTTTTCTATGGTGGACAGGTGGGGTAGGAGGGAACAACCCATGTACATTTGAAATGGGTTAAGACTATCAAGAAAGAATTTGATAAAAGGATTCATGATGCCCATTAATATCAGATATCAGAAAGCTATGACGAAAAATAAGGAGAAAATTGGAAAAAAAGAGATATAGGATTGGCCTAGAGTGAATAAGGTCAATTGGGTTGACTTTTTACTACACAAGGTTAGTCTAGAAGGTACTAAGTTGACCCAATTGACTTAGTATGATAATGAGGAAGTTTAGAAAGATACAAAGTCAAACTAATAGACTTAGATGTTCAAGAAGAAGTTTAAAAAGATAATAAGTTGACCCAGTCAACTTAGTATGTTTAGGGCATATTTTATAAAGATATTAAGTTGACTTAGTTGATTTAGTATGTTTAGAAGGAAGTTTAGAAAGATAAAAATTCAACCCAATTGAATTGGTATGCCAATAGAGGTAAAAATAATAAAAAAAATTCAATGTACGTTTGAAAATAGAGAATGAAGGGAAATAAATAATTAATTGGATTAATGAGGTTGTTCCAATTGAATCACACAACATAAATACTTGCACTTACACTAGTCAATGCAATATTTTACAATACAAAATACAATTAAACAAATATCAAGAAATCAACTTAGAATTTAAAAGCTAACTATTTGGTCAACCTGAATGTTCGTTAGATTATTACAATATGATTTAAAATGTGATAGGAAGTTGGTTATAAATAAGGAACTAGAAAACAATCTAAGGATGGTTTCATATAGTTTGGTCTGAAAGGGATCTATAGTGGCAATGATATAAGATTGTCATCGGGGCCTACCACCTCAGTGCTTAGCCAGAATATACCATTAACCATGCTTTATACTTGACCAAAACATCAAGTTAGCTTCTCCCTTGGTGATGAAATACAAGTAGGTTTCCCTTGAGTATAAAAATGTTAAAAATGCATGTTTATATTTTTTGATTTGGTTGTGTATGCATAAAATAAAAAGTAGTGAAACTAAGTGGTAAATTAAAAATCACCTAATTAAATTATGTAATCTATTCTAAGTATACAAGAAATAATAAATGAAAGTGTGAACTAATTACTAACATACAAGAGTGAATTCTAAGTTTAAAACAAAGTATAGTGTTGATACAATTGATAGTGTATGCACATAATATAGAACAAGGTCAACAGTGTCAGTTCTATACTATAGAAGCAATGTTTGAAAATTAATAGGATTAGTAAAGTCAACCTAGTTATTTAGATAACACACAAAATATAGAATTGGGACAACATGGTTGATCCAATTGATTATACAAGGGTAATTTTAAAGACTATAAATTGTGAAAATGAATATTGTAAAGGAAGAGAAAACAGATAGAAAAGAACACTAGTGATTTTGTAGATCCATAGAAATGAGATTTCTATCAAATAACCTTGAGAAATAATTTAAAATCATGATAATAGGGTAAATTGGGTCTATCTATATTTGTAAAATCATGTTGATGAGTGCCTAAAATGTATAGGGTTGACTAGGTTAACCTAGTAATTTAAATAAGATGCCTAAAATGTACAAGGTCAACTAGGTTGACCTAGTATTCTGAATATAGTGTCTGAAAACTTGGAAAACCATACTAGTTGACTAAGTCAATCTAGTAGCATGTACTTAAAAACTTGTGCATAGAAGTTAGAAATAGTTTGATGTAGTCAACCTAATATAACAAATATATGATAAAAATAATGAAATAAGTGAACAAATCCTGTAAGGGTTAGTTCACATTGGGTTCACTAGAATGTATGGAATCAAAAATACATCTTGTCTATAAATCAATCCTAGCTAAGAGAAGATAGATCATACCTATACTTACAATTGAGAATACATTTTTTAAACAAGAGCATGACCAATATGGGGATCTACTAGACCTAATTAGGGGATCACTTGTCACAATACACCATGTGATGAAGGGTTTGAAAGCTACAGTCTAATACAATCATGAAACAACCCTAAAAGAGTCATAGGTTTAATGTTAACTCTATTATAATAAATAAGAAAGTAAATCTAATTTAGTGCACACCAAAGCTTGTGGCATAAAGTGAGGGTTATAAACAAAACAAACTAAACTAAACATGCATAGAAGACATATACTCATGTCAATGTATATATAATCCTAATGTATTGGAGAGAAGCACAACTACATTATCTATCTACTCTTACAAAGGAAAAACAAATTTAGGAATACTTACCTTGAAGACAAACCTACTAAGCCTTAATCTCTCCCTTACCCAAGGTGCTTCACAAAAGATTTTTGTGGTATGTAAGGATACAGAATACAAATCATCTCTAGGCTACAAAAATTAGTGATGTATCCAAAAGACTTCACCATAAGATAATATCTGTATCTCCAAAGAAAGTATCAAAACTTAAGTTTTATTCCTCAAGTAGAATGGTCAACAAGAATATGTGTTTTCTAACTTATTATTATTCTCTTCTCTATATCAAATGGTTAGAAATGAACTTGTATATATAGGCAAATCTTACCCTAAATCCTTATGAATAATTTGGCTATACAGGGTTGACCCTATATTTTTTTGAGAGATAAATCACTAGGACCTGAGCTAGGTTGGCTAAAGGGATAACAAAAATCTCAACTGAAAATACCCAAAAATAGTACAATATTAACCTAGTTGACCCTATATAGTAATCATAGGCTAAAAACTATATAGGGTTGACCTAATTGACTTAGTACAATCAACTAATGAAAGGGGGTCAACATAAGAAAAAGGATGATAATGATGTGACAAATGTTTGGAATGGGTACAATAGAGAAGAACAATCTTAGGGTAAATGGTTTTAAGAGATAATTATGTATATGGCAAGTGGAAAAAGGGAAAATAATCTTATGAATAACTATTGGTCTACCCACCCCTTTCTCGGTGCACCCTTAAGGTGTGCATTCATAGAGATTGAGACTCGACAGGTTCCTACAAGATACAAAGTGTCAATAATAAATAAAAGTTTGAAAATATTATATGTATACACAATCCAGCTAAAGGTCACACATATCCTAGGTTTGTCTCTATGTCACCTCAAATTTAGAAGGCTTGAACAATCTTCCAAGGGTGCAAATTTGGGATCTAATAGTTATGGCACACCAAGTGGGACTAGAGATATAATTAATTAAAGAGTTCCTAGAGCTTCTCTTCAACATATTAGCCTTTGAAGGTATTCCTCTTCAATCACCAATGGTGACTCTAAGTATTTATTAGTTTGTATATGTAGTCTAAGTGCCTAAACATCATAATTGGTATGTATTATTACTCTCTTGATCAAGATGCAATGTTTATTCCTACATATTCTTTATATCAATATGTCAATATTCATGTTTTATCCCCAACCACTCCTCATATAAAAAAATACCCACCTTACCAATTATTTCATTAGTCCTGCTCACCTCCTCCTGCTCTAATTCTAACTTAAAAATATATTTCCCCTACCATATCCTTGTTGGCACTCAAGATAATATGCTAAAGTCTTAAGGGGTAATGAGAAAGTGGGATAGAGAAATAGAATTTGGAGATGTGATACCTTTTCACCTCAGATAATATGAATAAGTAAATGCATATGTTGAAGGTTAAGTGAGCAAAATTTAGAGAGGAAATCAATATGTTATGACTAATGAGTTATGGGAAATGAGAACCTTGATCCAATGTTAGGAAGATAAGCTAATGAGGTGAGAGAATCAAGAAATCTAACCCAAGCAATCTCAACCATCATTTCCTACCCCTAATTAATCTCCTTTGGTTCTAATTCTCATTCAAGCTACACCCACCCTTCCTCAAGAAACCAAGGTCACTTTATCTTGGAGGCCTTCTTGGACTATGAATCTTACTTACACAATACCAACCCTTATGAATGAATCTTATCCTATGCCCACCCAAAACCAAGAAAGAGAAGATGTCGTAGAAGCCACACCAAGGACCTTTTTTACTTAGAGAGAGACTATTCAAGTGAGGAGAGGGGATTTTTGTTGATTTAGAAGGTTTCTTAAGATCCTCATGGTGTTTGAATTTTTATTAGGTCTCAATTATTAAATAAAACCAAGGCATATCAAACTTAGAGAAGATAATTCAAGAATGGAAAAGGGAAAATGAGAGATTATTAGAATAAGGGTTCCCTCCCCTTCCCCAAGATCCTTCAAAAAAAATTTACAAGGTCCTTAGTTGGAAGGACATTATTTCAAGTGTCAAGAATCCTGGTGAAGTCCCTTCCCTTCCCACAATATCTCCTTTTAAAGAACATGTAGTGTGGAATATTAAATAAGAGTATATAACTACAAATGAATCCATGGAAAGTCATGATGAAGACATCTCAAGTGTGTGTGAAGAGGATAATTATAATGGTACTCCTATTGGTGAGGACAAGAGAAATTTAACTTGTAGACATGATGAGGAAGTAGTGAGTGAGGACTATGATTAGTTGGTTGTAATCCCTTTTTAAGATGACCATGAAGATACTCTCAAGAATGAGAAAGATGTCATTGAAGAAATTATAACATAGGGTAAAGGAGATGTTGGATTGTTTTAAGAGCTTCCACTTGGTGTGATTGGGCATGATAATAAGCAAGGCAAATCAATTAAAATGGTTAAAATAATCAATCAGTTAGTTGATCATGACAAATAATTTATACATGATCAATAGATAGGAGTAGTTATTAGATCCTCTTGATGAGTTTGAGGAGATTGATATAGTGGAAATTCAATTATATCCCCCTCATGGTACTTAAAATGTGAAAGAGAAGGTAAGTTCTTAATCTAATCTCCTTTATATCAGTCAAGATAATGAGTATACATATTTCTATAATAAAGAGTTTTATGAATCATCAAAAGACTTAGTATAGTTGTAAGTTAGTGAAGAGCATGGTGAAGAATTATTTAAATCCTTGGAAATAAGATATTCACTTCTATCAGATGATTATGAGTTGGTTAAATCAATAGGAGGCAGTTTTAGTGAGACAATAAATAAGATAGAAAGAGATAGTCTTAAAAATATACCTTTTAAAGAGGAAACCTCACTATATGATGACTTGTTTGAAATCTCCAATATGGGTTACCATCCTCTCATTCCATTTTTATAACTTGGTAAATTCTTGGAAGATAATGTGGACCTCTTTTGGCCACAAAATATCAAATAAAATCAAACTTATCTCTTAGAGATAAATTTTCTAGTGTGCCATCATGTCCATCTCAATTTGATGAGTTTGAGCAACTTGTGATAGTAAATGGACAAGTTAAGATCCTTCAAGAGGAAATTAAATTCCAAATATGCATCTTCAACTAGTCATATGAGGTTCATGTTATAAAAGGCCTCACAAACAAATTTATAACCATATTAGAGACCATTTCTAAGGAATAGAAATATTAGAGGGTAGACATTAAATTCTTGGACCAGTATGTGATCATTGGAAATCTATTTTTTATTATAGACCTGTTAGAAGTCATGCCAAATGTGTGGGTAGTCAGGAAGAAGGCTCAGTCAAGCAATAAGATAGTCAAATATGCTCTCTTACACCTTTACATACCTCATGAAGGAAATGATCCAAGAAATTTCACCTTTGATCTAGGAGGAATAAGAAAATTTGAGGTCAGTTGTGCATAGTTGTTTATGCTTTGTGTTTCCTAAGTGCCTTGGCACAAGTGTGTGTTGTTTAGTTTAGTTTCCTTCATTTATGTGTTATTCTTGTTTTATGTGTGTTTGGAGGTAAAGTCAGATATTTTTTTTTGTTCAAGGTCTATTTAGGTATGATTTTTAGTGCTAGTGACTCCATTTCCCAATATAAGGATAAGGACACTAGTCTAGTAAGCATTATAGGCATGCTGCCCCCATGAATCATTAATTTGTTGACCAATTTTTGACCCCCAGGTCAAAAGGTCAGCCCTTATAAGTTGAAACTTGATTGGTCATGTTCAATAAATATTTTTCATAGACATTTTTTACCTCTTAATATCTTCAAATGGTCTTCCTAAGGTCTTATTAGCATATTTTAAGGTTAGTTTAACAAAATTAGTTAATGTTTTATCCTTATCTTATACTAGTCCATACATGTCATGGTGTAAAGAGGATTGGTAATATGATTTCAAGGGGTTCCTAGTTGTCTCTCAAATTCATATTATCCATTCATCAGCTTGTATAAACATTTTATGCTTGTTTGTAAAAACAAAGGTTTATTTATAAACTTTAAGGTAAAGTTGTGTGCAAGATAAAGGTGTTTTTGGTTAATTCCATGTGTGTCAGGGAAAATAGAGATGAAATATACATACACCACATTTTTACATGTTTTTAAAGAAGTATTATAATTTCCATGTATGTCTATAGATGCTAGACCATGGCAATTTTGCAAGTTTAACCTCTAAAAAGGCAATTTTAAGCACTTAAACAAATCAAGAACAACCACTTTCAAGGAAAAACGTTTTATAGATATGTCTTTGATTTTTATAGGTAAAAAACATTATTTTATTTTATTTATAGGTCTAGATAATGAAAACCTTGCATCAAAACCTCTATTGCTCTCTTCACAAGCTCATAAAGGTAGTTTTCAAGTGTTCATTCTATAAAAGATGGTGGGATTTGGGACCTAATATTTTTAAAAAAGGATGGGGTCCTAGTTAGATTTAAATACATGGAATTTTTTCACATATTTATCACCCCATATTTATGAACAATAGTTAAAACCCTAGGGTGGTCTAAAACTACTTATAAACCCCACGTGCTCAATTTATCTCCTTAAAATGATAGTTTATAATATTTTGAATCATGAATGAAGTTAAAAAGAGTATATATGGATATAATAAACCATATCACACTTTCAATCACTAATATTGGCACGTGTGGCATTAGAAAATAAGCAAAATATCTCTATAAGATAGTTTTTTCAATTATTAATTATGGTTTCTTGATGTTTCAAGGTTGTTAATAGATAGATTCATGTTTATAATTATCAAATTTCATGTTTCCATTCCACATAAATATTTATATATCCACTAATTATCCTCCATTCTCATTCCAATACCATTTTATCTAAGCAACAAACAATATTTTTGAACCTTGAGGATTATGTGTAGGCTACCTACAAAAATATGGTTTCAAAAGGTCTAATACTGCATTATCAAAGGCATTTGGAGGAAATTATTTGATGGTAAGTTGAATTATTTGATACATAAGTTTTATTAGTTTAAACTTGATCAAGACAAGCCTCATGTGAACGCCCAAAACATGAAAAATATAAACCTCTAGGTTTGCAAACCTATAGGTCTACATTTCATAAAAAATGTTTTGTAATGTGTATAAAAAGTGGGTTTTATAGCTTGAATCATGAATAAAATATATTTTTTCAACACTTGGATAAGTATCAACATCAATGGAGAAGACATGCCTTAAAAAACCAATGCTCGAGACACGCTAATGACACTTACATGCATAATAGTCAACCTAGCCAACATGAGATCTCAAGTCATAAGGAGAGCATATGAAAGTATGAATGTGAGATGAGGGGAATATAAGATACCTTTACATTAATATTTTTATCCTCATAATGCTCTCACAAGATGACTAACCACTTGAAGATATTGGCAAATATAAAAGTTGATTGGGATTAATAGGTTATATGAAGGCTTTATCCTTTATGTATGAATGTGTATGAATATTGCAAGAGATTTGAATGATTTGGAATAATTATAATGTTTAATGGTCTCAATAATGTAAATTAATAGTTTAAATGTGATTCTATAGGTTTTATACTCTTCTAATGTTAAGGAAAAGGGAGCTCTTAGCTCATGGGCACCTACAAGCCTAATAGAGATAGTCAGACCTACAAGAGAGAATGAAGATGAAATGGTATATTGGATTTGCTTTATAAATGAGTAAGAAAGGTGTATAGAGTCACTAAATATCCACAAAAACATGAAATAATATTAGAGATAATGGTCAAAACATATTCACATTAACCTCTACAGTCAAGATATTCAAATGGGTAAATACAGTTGAGTTTGGGTGACTAGTGTAAATATGTGACCATAACTATGAGAAAAATATAGAGTGAAAGAAGTATTATATTGAATACCAGAGCCTCAAGGCTCTACTGACTAAACAAAAATATTATCTAAGGCAAAGAAAACTCTAAAAAGGCTATTTGTGCCTAATAGGTCCAGATGATCAAATACATAGGCATGTGTGTTAGATAGTGAAGAAAATTATTTGTTAAAAGTAATATGGTACCTAAATATCTCTAAGAATATGATGATATCCTTTAAATAATCATTTAATCATGTTTTATACCATTCAAAAATGAATAAAATAGCACAACAACCTACTAGGGTTTTTTGCATTGTTAGACACATAAACCCTATCCTAAAGCTAAGGATGGTTATAGTAGGTCTAGAGGAGAAGTGGTAAAGAGGAACACTAGAAAAAAAATTAATTATGCCACATACCTCCCTTAGGTATCCAAAGTCAAACCAAGTAGTATTGATCTCTTTCCACTCTTTTAATCACTTCTAAACCTCATAGATGCATGTTCAGCCACTTGAGAGACTCCTAAATTTTGCTTAGATCTTCCTTGAAATTATGAATGGTGGAAAAAGGAGTTTGGAGGTGTTAAAAATGTCCCTACATGTCCATCCAATGACATTCATTCAGTGGAAGAGGTTTTGTCCTCTATGAGAAATCTTTAAGAACTGAATACACCCTAAACCCTCATAAACCACTCATAGTGACCTGATGGGAGAAATACACCCTCTAATGGATTATAATGGATTTATTTGACTTTTAAATGACCACAGTGACCTTGAAAGGTCTCATGGAAATTATATTAAACCATTGGTTGGTATATTTAAAGGTATAAGTGTATATAATTGGCTTCAATACATGGTTGAAGGCTCATTTTTTAGGGTGCAAAATATTAGCTTACAAAACAAGAACAAATGTCTATACATACTTTACAAAGGTTATAAAATAACCCACACATATCTTCAATTCTAGTGTTAAATGAGTCATTCAAGTCATTCAGTGGTTTAAGAAGGGAGAAATCTACCATTTTGCTAGTCAAGAAGCCTTTATACAGACATATTGGGTACTTTAAGAGACTTATCTTTAGTGGATTGAGTTGTATTAAGATATAATATGACTTAATAGATAATTTTAAATAACTAGAACCTGAAAAATTCTTGGAAAAACACTTTAACTTCTCATGCATGAAAAAGTGCCTAGACTAGGGTTTTTACCATTTCATGGTTCAAACATCCCTATAGGGTATCATAATAAATTTTTTATCATGGATTATATTAAGGGTATGGGTAAAGTGAATCAAAAACTTCTAATTTTCACACATGTGGGAGTCACTTTGAGCCAAAACTCATTTTTTTGGCCTAGAGGCCTAATAAATGCCTAATTTAAAAAAAAAAACATCAAAAAAATTACACTTCCACTTAGATTTGGATCATGAAATTTGGTAAGGAGATATAAGTGGATACTAGGTACTCAAAAATATCTTTATTGTTATAATATCATTGGTAAATACTTCCACACAAGGATCTTTGTGTATTTTCAAGGCTACAAGGAATTAAGAGAAAATGCAAGCTTTGGGTATAAAATGAGGTCTTAGTGTCTATTTAATAAATTCAAATGGATTTATTCAATTTTAATATGCCTGAGAGATGCCATCTAAGAATTTAGAGTGCACTCATAAAGACAAAATCAATAGTTGAGCCATTTGGGAAAAAATAGGCATAGTAAGACAAAAAGGGCTTCAAGACACCTAAGAGGTGTAATAATCATTATAAAATCAGTGTATAACATACCTAAATTGATACAAGGTGTCATAGAGAAAATCAAGATCAACTCAACATTCTTTGATGATGAAGAAGACCATTGTTCACCTCACAAGCCAAGAGAAAGATAGTTTTGAAGAAGATAAGGTGTTAGGAAAACATAAAGACTCCTACGTCATTTAGAAGAAGATGAAACTTCAAGGAATTAACACTTATATTTTGAGACCTAATTAAACTATTATTCATCCTCATTTCTTTATTTTAACTCTTCTTGACACTTGTCATATCTCTCTTTCCTACACCCTTCTCACTTCTTCTCTCTCATTTCTCTATAAATTTAGCCTTGATAGGACATGTATCAATCCTCCTTGACCATTTTTAAGCCTTTGATCAATGAAAAACTACTAATTTTACCTCCTCCTTTGAATAGTTTTAATTTGTGTGTGTGCTACTAGTTGATCTTATCAAGTGTTTTTCTTAGCTTGCCTTGACATGTTATCCTTTTATAGAACTCATATGCAGTTTGAAAGCCTCTTTACAAAGCTTGTGAAATGTCCAAGTGAAGTGTGAAGGTTGAGTGAGTTGTCTACTCATTATTTTCATTATATAACCTCTTGATTAGAGCTTCTAGCCCAAGTATCTCTCACAACCTCCATAATGAAGTGATGATGTTTGTATACAAGTATTTCGACATAGAGGGGAGGTTAATCTTTTGTTAATCTCATAAAATAAATGAAATGAACATACTAAATTCCTAATACCTCTAGCCTAGACATTAAGGAGATCTTAGGTAATAATACTAAATGAAATCATAATAAAAACATAAAATAAACAACTCTTTCACCTTCCTTGAAGCTCCAAATGGCTTGATCAACTTGTGCATCAAGAAGTCTTTGACAATGGAGGTTATTTAGCTCCTCTCCTTGGAACCTTGGCTCTTGATTACTTGGATTAATATTTGGGTATGGTAACACTACTTACAAGTCATCTGGGAATTATAACACTCATCAAATTTTCCTTTGAAGATATTTGAGCATAATAAATTTTTATGAGAATAACTTAGAAACTAATAAGCATGGCCTTGTATTTATAGTTTTAGGAATTAACTCTCACCTAAGGTGAGTTAAGGTTGAGTTTAGGCTTGAATGGGTTAAAACTAAACTTATGTTAGTAACAACTAACTCCAATAGAGTTAATATTTGTAATTACTAGGCATGGCTCTCAAAATTAGATGTTTTAGGATATTTTCAAAGGTCTTGACAACTCATAAAGGCTAGATTATTTTGATTTTTGAACTTTTTAGATATTCATTAATTTCAAATGGATAATTAAATTAAGAATTTAATCTTGTTTTGTTTTTTTAATTGATTTATATTATCCTTTTAAATCTTTCAATATTTAATCAAGTGTGCAAGTTCCCCACTTAATAGGTCTATAGGCCAAATTGATAGTTGTTATGATGCATGGTGATTAGGGATGACTCCATGAGAGGTTATTATTGTATAAAATAAAATACCCCAATAAGGGATGTATCAACATGACTATGAGCTTTGTTGAATGATTCATACGTAAATTTGGGATGTTTAGTGATTACTAGGCTTAATTTGCAATGGTTAGTAGGAATTAATATGAAGTTTAATCAGAAGCCAATTGTGGCTAGTTTTAGGTGTCTACAATTTTCCCATATTTAGGAAGGCATTACAAGCTATATGCATAATAATTCCTTCTCAAATAATGAAAAGGCCTTATATGCCTACTACTTCAATAGTAATGGATGAAATATAGATACCCTTATGAGAGAGTGGTTGAAAAAAAGGGTTGGTGATTGGTCCCTTGAAAGGAGGAAACAATGGGACTAAAAAGATAAAATGGGGTGGAAAATACTGATTTACCCATATGTGGTTATAATTAGTGGAATATGGAGCTTCCCTAATTGGGTAGACAAATAGGATTATTTTCCCATAGGTGGTTATAACATCATCATAGGTGTGACAAAAAGGTAATTTTTTACCCAAAGTCATAATGGTTATAATGATTGAAAAGAAGATAAGGGTAATAAGAGAATGATTTTCCCAAAGGTGGTTATAATCATGAAAGGGAAAACAATGATTTATCCATAGGTGTTTATAATCATTATCAAGATAAAAACATTCCTCATTTGGGTAGATAGAGATAATGGATTTCTTAAAGGAATTTATAAGCATTATCATAATGAAAATGTTTCCAAATTAGGGAAAAATAAAGACAATGATGTACCCAAATTTAGTTATAATCATTAACCTCTAGATAAATTTAAACACCATGATTTTCTCATAGGTGATTATAATCACTGGCTTTGTGGGTGGGATGATACATAATGATTTTCTTATAGGTGGTTAGAATCATTGGCATTGTAAATGGGATGAGATACAATGATTTTTCTAGAGTCATTTATAATCATTGGTAAATGATAAGAGGATGATGGAAAATTGGATAATGGGGCATACAAACATAATTCATACTCATAAATTTAGAGTAAGCTGGTGTAGAGGAGAAAGATTATTTTAGGTAACCTATAAGAATGGAGATGTAAATCTTAAATATAAAGTATTAAAATTCTATCATGATTTAATTACTCTATATATGGGAATGATGTGGATTGTATTGGGATTTTTAGGTGCCAAGGAGATATATCATGGTCACATTACTTGTAATACTTCTTGATATGATTTTTTATATAGCACATGATGGTAGGCATCATGATATGAAACACCATGAGAACTTAGCCAAAATATGCATAAGGATTGACATGTGATCTAATAAACAATTGAAAATAATGCACTAATGATAAAAACCATAATGACAATGCTAATTTATGAATATAGATGGAATTAAATATAGTGTGTAAGGAATCAACCAATTAGCACAAGTATAGTAAGTTGAGGCTCAATAATGAAAGAAAAAAATTGGAAAACAAAAAAAAATAGAAATATAAGACATAAGCAAATAAAAAGAGAACCAAATAAATAAAATAATAGGAAAAAAACACAAACAATGGTTAATGGCAATGTTAGCACAAACAAAGAAAAAACAAGATGATAAACATTGCCCCTAGGTTAAAGGGAACAAAAAAATAAACAAACAAAATGGGGGGAATAGAAGTAAAGGGTTGGCCAAGTTGACTCTAGATGCACTAGGCAAGTGGATGCTACATACATAATTTTATGGACACAAGATCTAACATAAAATTTAAGCCAAATGTAGTTCCCCTAGGAAATGAGATAGAATAAAATGATGATTTGAGAAAAACATTATTATGTTTTATAAGAAGGTGGGAATGGTCTCATAAAATGGAAAGAGCATGGGATGTTAGGCCAATAAGGATGGGGAATCTAAATTACAAGTGTTTTATTATGAAATAGATAGGGATCCCATAATCCTTAAGGCAAAGAATTGGTCGATTGGTGATTGTTTAAGACTTTTGGAGTTTTCTATGTATCTCAACTCAATGGAGGATTAAAATATATAAAAATGTCCAATCTCACAAAATGAAGAGAGTAGTCAAAATTTGAATTGCTTTCAAAATAGTGAGAGTGTAGTAAAGGGTGACTCAGTTAACCTTAATGTAAATTGAGCACCACCTAGATAGTCTTAGGATGGGACCTCAAATCACTTTATTTCTACCTTATATTAGAGGAATATGACTAGGTAGCAAAAAATTCATAAACTAGACAAAGTAGGTGAATGGCATAGTACAAAATGGGAATGGCAAGGTGGTTATTCAAGGCATGATAAAGGTATTGTTCTTAATTTTCCCATAGGTGGTTATTATTAGGAAACAACAACATAGGTCAATGATACTAATTTTCTCATAGGTGGTTATAATTAGTATCATGATGATGGTAACCTAATTTTTCCAAATGTAGTTATAATCAGTAGTACATGAATGGAACAAAACAAGGAATGGAGGATGGAACTACCAAACCACTATCATACTTCTCCATAATATGTCCTCTATTTAGAATGTTAAAATAGCTATAGAAATTAAATCTAATTTGTCCAAATGCATTTATAATCAGTAGTACATGAATGGAACAAAATAAGGAATGAAGGATGTAACTACCAAACCACTATCATACTTCTCCAAAATATGTCCTCTATTTAGAATGTTGAAATAACTATATAAATTAAATTTGAATCTTTCTGATAAAAGTGCCTGTGAAACCAATTAAAATAGAACCAAGGTCAAAGGGGTTGGGTAGGGAGGTTAAAAATAAATTGGGTCAAAAGAAAAGGTATGGTAAAAGATGAATGACAATATTATGGTACAACATAAATGGGCCTCATAGATAATTCTTTTGGTTTCTCAAGAGAAGTAATGCCTAAGGTTTATAATGGTCATTGACTCATCAAGTTCATATCCATCTGGTGTAGTGAGCTTGCATGTTCTAGAGTCATAATTTGTAAACATGATGTAGGTGTCTATCTAATTAGGTTTTAACTTTCCCTTATGTTTTTTCTGGACCATGGTTTACTATTGGTTTTTTTTGAGAACAAGATCACCAAGTTAAAATTCTCTATGTTTGACCCATTAGTTATAGTGGATGTAAAATATGTTATGGTATGCTTGTAGGCTATTGACTGTGGCCATGCATTTTTCATCAAGTAACTCTAGCTCTTTTAGGAGAGATACTTGGTAAGCTTTATCATCTGAAACATTTTTCAATGAGACACATATAAAAGGTAACTCAACCTCAATAGTAAAAATGGCATCAATGCCATAAACTAGGTAATATGGAATGGCTCCTATTGGGGTATGGTAATTAGTGTAGTATGCCTAGAGGGCATGCCATATTTGGTGTTAATAATGGTAAGAATCATTTGAAAAAATTTCTAGGAATGTTGACAATGATTTTGTTGGATGTTTCTGCTTGGCCATTACCTTATGGGTAATAGGTGGCACAAAAATGTTGAGGAATGTTGTACTAAACACATAGTGATTTGACATACTTGTTCTTAAATGATATGCCATTATCATATATAATATCAAACAAAATACCATAGCAGTAGATGAGATGGTTAAAGATGAACTTGGAATTTTTTTTCAATCATGTGAGGGGTATAGTTTCAACCCACTTAGTGAAATATTTAGTAGTGGTAAGGATGTGTTTATGGCCATTAAAGGAGGTTGGGTTAATCTTAAAAATGAGACTAAGGCCCCATGTATCAAATTTCCATGGTGTAAGCATTGAATTTATAGTCTTGTCTAGGGCATGAGTTAAATTAGCATTGTTGATGTGGGTTTTATGCACACCATAATGTAACGAGGTAGCCTCTAACATTTTAGGGTCTCAATAGAGGTAAAATCCACTCTAAGGCAATATTTATAGGTATGCAATCTATTTCAACCTAATTATGGAATATATGGTAGGGCATATAGGTTGTTGACAAGTTTTTAGATGGAGGTGTGGTTCTTAAAGGGTAGTGAATCTCTATGTGAGTTGGATGGGTGGCAAGTTACTAATCTAGAGTGGGTAGGTCTCAAAAATAAAATAAAAATGGAGGGAAGGGAAAGGTAGAAAATAAATCTCTATTGTTTCCAAGAACTACACCCTTAGTTGGTTTCTAAAAGGACAAGTGCTCTCAAAACCTATGCATGTTGCTAGTAGCAATTACACACACATAGTTAGACGTGGCTAAGAATTCTAAGGAGATAATGATGTAAGAAATTCATGAGTCTCAGAAAAAAAATTCTCCTTTTAGGGTAGCTATTTCACACCCTTAATTAGGAGATTATGGCTTGGGTTAGTGAAGTATCTAAGGTAGTTTTTACACACACATAGAAAAATACATCCAAGAAAGAACTCATTCACAATCATAATTATGAATCAATCAACTTAATCAACTTAATTAATGTAATTTACCAATCTTTCAATAGATGTTGCACATCTATAGATCATTACATCAATCAAAATAATCAAGAATATATTCATAAATTTTTCACACTAAAGATTATTGAAACATATAACCAAAGAAAGTAATAACTAATTACATAAAAATTAGAAATAAAATACATAAAAAACATTAACTGATGATTAAAATTGATGTTGCTCCTATATTAAAAATTATTTAAGAAAAATCCAAGTTGGACTATAATTGTTTATATATACTTGGGGAAGGGGTCACCTCATCCTCCAAGTTCATGCAAAGTGTTTACATGTGGTAGTCAGAACATGAGTTCTAACTATGGTCTAAAACCATATAAGAGTCTATTTGCAATTATCAATTTAAAATAACCTTTTCTAGAGCTATGCAATATGTGCATGTGTATGAAGATGAAGGTGATTGTTTTTTATAATTATAGCTTAAACTACATGTAGAACTTCAATATATGTGCAAATTATCACAACTATACATTCCTCCTTTTATAGGTTGTGAGAACAACCTATTGATCTTTTAGATTAGCCACCTTTAAAATGGAAATCAAACATATGTCAAATACAATTATCATTGTATCAATCCTTTAGAACCAGTGATATTGTTTAACTATGATTAATATTAATATGATTGTGCATTACATGTCACCCAATCTTTACTTATATATTCACATGCATGTTCATATTCCTAATCTAGTTTAACTATGAGACCCAATAGATGTCAATAAATATAGGTCAAGTGTAAAAAAGATCTACATACTCTATCCATGTTGTTACACTTTATACCTTTCAAAATATGACTATTGATTTTAGGACATGTGTCCTCACCTCATTGGGTATAGATCTTGGAAAATTCCACTATTGATCTCATTCTATCATATCAACTATATAGATAAATGCTAGCCATCAATATGCCTAGGCCCATCAACATTTGATTCCAAAATGGCTAATTTATGAGATAAAATTTGACATTTTCATGACTATCAAAGACATCCTCATGATCATCAATGACATCCATGTATCCATCATAATTTAATCCCTTATCTTTTTATTTATAAGATTAATTTTGGCATTCACATGATAGTCAAAGACATCCTCATGACCATCAATGACATCCTTGATACTACCACAATTTGAACCTATGTTCTTTTATTTTTGAGATTAATGTTAATGCTCACATGACCATAAAATATGTCCACATGACCATCATGTTAGTTCAAATCCTTATGAGCTAGACACTTATCATTTCCTAGTTTGCTTTACTCCTAAAACTATAAATGAGAAGAAGACTTAGCATAGTACTTTGGGAAATATATAAAAAGGAGCCTACATGAATATTCTACCTTAAGGTATTATTATTAATAAAATATGATTTAGACTTGGGATAAAAAATTTAAATTAACCTAAAAACATAATAAAAATTCTCTCTAATTAAGGGTACTAATTGATAGTATGGTATTGGTCTCAGAGCAATTTTTACAAGGGGAAATGTTGTGGGATTTCTATTATGGGGATCATAATTTCATTGAAAACAATGTCTTAGACACAAAGTGTATAGGAATTTAATCAAGGGAATTATTTAGAACAAAATGTCCATAATAATTCTACCAAAGACCCAATTCTCTCAGATAGTATGTCTGAAGAAATTATCCCAAAGGTTCATTTTACTCGAACAAAATGTCTGAGACACAAAATACAAAGGAATTGGATTGTAGGGGAAAATGTCCTAAGACAAAACTCCTGAAGGGTAAGTCTTGGAGGGTAAAGGCCTAGGACAAAAGTCCCAAAGGGCAAGTGCAAAGGGCAAAATGTCCTAGACAAAATGTATAAAGGAATGTTCAAAGGGTAAAATGGCCCAAGATAAAAGTCCCAAAGTGTAAGTTCAAAGGAAAAAATATCCTGGGTTAACTTTCATGAAGGATATGATATCTCAAATAAAATTTCAAAAGGAATGGTTTTAGAGTGATGGTCTCAAAAATTTCTCAAGGGCATGATGTCTCAGAAAAAATGTCTGAAGTAATTGACTAAAGGGTAAAATCTCTCAGACAAAAATTTGAAGGGTCTACTTTGTAGAGAATTTCATCTATAACAAAATTCCTAAAGGATCTCCTTCATCAATGACAAAGTGCTATTCAATAAGGATAAAGGAAAATTTTTTAGGGTGAAATTTCTATGACAATTATCCCAAAGGGTAAAGTATAAAAGGGTCTTAAGGATATAATTTGTGGAAAAAAATACTCAAAGGGCCTACTTCATAAGGTAAAGTTTTGGTGGGGAAAGGTTCTAGGAAAAAAGTCTTGAAGGGTAGGTTACACAAAGCCCAAAGGGTATGTGCCCTTGGGATCATTGTTTCAAAAAAAATGTATTATCAAGATTGCTACGATAATTTTTTTAAGGCTTTTTGCATTAGATAAAATGTCTAATGATAAAAAATCCAAGGGGTTATTTTCATCAGGGAAAGGGCCTAAGACAAAAGTCTTGAAGGGTAGGTGTGAAGGGTAAAAGGACCATGACAAAATTCCTGAAGGATACTTTCAAAAGGCTATAAGGCACTTTCAAAAAGGATGAAGGGTAGATGGGTTAAGGTCAAAGGGTCATTTTCATTGGGTAGAAATTTTAAGGGTCTACTTCATAGGGAATTTCATCCATGACAAAATTATTGAAGGATATACTTCATAAAGGCTGAAGGGCTATTCAAGGAGTCTAAAGGGCAAGTCTGTAGGTAAAAATTCCCATGATAACTATTCCAAAGGGTAAGTGCAAAAGGTTATAAAGGTAGGTATAGAGGGCTAAAGGAAATTTGTTGGAGGATTTATTTTAGACAAAATGTCTATAAATGTAATTCATTTAGGGTAATTATTTCACACAAAATGTTTGCAATAATTTCCTTGACAAAATAAGTCCATGAGAAAAGTCCACAAAGAATTAGTTGACAAAGGTACTGGATAAAACACCCAAAACATAAAAACTAGAAAAGACAAATTGAATAAGTCCTAAAAGAACAAGTTCTAAAAAGAATAGGTCCCTAAACAAATACCTTGGTAAAGAGACTAGATAAAACATAAGTATGTTAAAATAAGGTTGATAAACATAGACCTGATAGAATGAACCTAATAAAATATAAGAGTTTAGCCTATAAAAACACAATATCAATTAGTATTCTCCTAGATTTTTCATAAACATATAGAAGAGGGGCTCAAAGTCAAGACCATAATCTATAAAAATGGGTCCCCATTTCTCCTTAAAGAAAAGGGAAGGTTGGGTACAAAAAATGATGACTCACAAGGGGAACACTCCTAAGTATTCAAGAACCCATAACTCTAGTTTAGAATCTCAAATCAATCATGACGTGTGCCACAAAATAGTACTTAAATCATAATCATGAAAGAGAATCATAATTTATTTCACACAACATTCTTTCCTTCTAATTTATTAGATCTATGTGTGTGAAAATGTGTATTTTTTTTAACTCCTATGATGAGTTTTTCAAGGGCTTGATGAAGTTGTAGGTTTCATTATAGTATCTATTAAATATAAAAAATAAGGAACGCTCAGGGATTACTCTTCTACCTACTAGGCATCCATATCCTGATAGAGATACCTTAGGATCCTTCTCCTTCTCTTTTCATTATTTTATTTTATTCATGATGTGTGGTACATTAACCGTATTTCATCATGCGATCCTTTTGATTTTCTTTTTCTTTTTTGAATCCATTGGTTCTTTCTTATGTTGTTTTTATTTCACTCTTATTTTATTTTTGAATGAAAAATAGAAGATCTAGAAAGTGAGCTAGTATAATTATAAAATAAATCATTACTAGAATGTCCTTGCTAGGCACATCTATACCTAAAACTATCATATCCAATAAGTATTTAATGTGATAAGTGAATTTGATCTAATAAAATGAGAAAAATTTATAAATTTGTATGAATTACTTTGAGAGAAAGTTCCACATGCCTGGTAAAAATATTCAATTGTGACACAATCCATAATAATCCATGATTACCTACCTTTATCCTAAAGACTCAAAAACATAGAAATACAACTAATCTGTAAACTAGTCCCAAAGTGTCAAGATTTAATTTCCTCCTTTTATTCAAGTCATAAGCTAAGTTGGTTTGTATTTTTAGCTTAGCTATAGTTAGAGAAAACACATTTTTGATCATCATAGAAAGCAAAGAACAAGTAATCTAAGAAACTCAAGAACTAAACTAAGAAAGCACTAAAATCTAATCTAGAAAGAAAACTATTGAAAGTAGGAAAGATTAATCTAGAAAGCAGGAAATCTAATATATGAAATCAAGAAATCTAATCTATGAAAGTAGGAAATCTAATCTAATCCTATAAGTAAATTCATTTGTTGCTCATTACTTAGTAACATCAACAAATGATATAACACTAAAGTAATGCTTCAGGAACTTTCCATTGACTAGATAGGCAAGTTTGTTGCCTTGGAGGTTCTTTAGATGAAATGAATTATTGTTCATGTATGGTATAATCCATAATGGGGAAAACTTGTCATGCTATCCTTTTCTCTCATGGGCTTTATCCCAATGTAACACTAGATGCACAATCTTGAATGCTTTGACCTTTGCTCTTTCATCAAATGACCTCTTGAGCATATCATATTGTTTATTGAATGTCTATAAGGCCTCATTACTTGAACCTTCTATTTATATTATTTTTATGAATATTTAATATATTTTATCACTTGGTTCCATATAGTCCTACATAAATTGATACGTGGGTAGCTTAAACATAATTGGGAATACATGATTGCATCCATAGACCAATAGATAAGGTGAATATTTAAGGAATTATTTGTATCTTGTTTGGTATACCCAAAGAGCATACTTCAATAAGCTATGTTAGTTTCTAGGCTTGTCTCCAATTGATTTCTTAATTACATCAACTAGATTCTTCTTCATTGATTCTGCTAGTCTATTTCCCTGAGGGTAATGGTTAGAAGCTAATCTAATAATAGTCTAGTTATCATATGCCCACATCTATCCATTATTTTTAAGCTAAAAGCTTCATTGTTGCAGACATGGAGGAGGTTGTTGAGAGGTTACTAAGTTACAAGGCAACTGATGTTGGTCTGATTCAGTCATATACAGTGGGAAATAACCAACATCAGTCAGGTATCAGCTGACGTCGGTCATATTGACGTCGGTCACCTATGCATAAACTAAGTTCATAGACAATTAGTTAACGAACCAAGTGTTTGCATTTGAGAGGCCAATTATAGTCTTGAGCTACGGTAAAATTGTTTGCATGAGATCTATATTAGACTCATGGGCTATATTTGTTCTAGTTTGAGTTGAGCAAATAGCTCCATAGTGAGAAAGTTCCACAGTAGTGCCAAGTTTGGGTGCTGGTTTGGAGAGGGTTCTTCATGTAATGATATTTTTCAACAGGTGTGCATGGCTACATTAGGAGATCTACATGGAGTAAGATCCTAGGTAGGACTAAACTAAGAAAGGACAACGGATAACAGGGGATCTACTTAATACTCAGTCTAGAAAGTAAGAGAGGAAGGCAAACTAGATCATTTGGGTTACAAGGTGTTGTAGTTTAGGGGAAACTTGAAGTATGATTGTGTAGGAAAGATTAATCTAGAAAGCAGGAAATCTAATCTATTGTATTCTTTTTCAAGAAATCTAATCTATGTCTCTCATAAGTAGGTTTCTTCTAAATCATATTCTAATTGGTAATCAATTGTGCTTCCATAAAAGTACAATTCATTTAGTAACGACAGAAGAAAATAAGCTTGCTCATTACTTAGTAAAGAAATATTGTTGGTTGACAGCAGATCAATGAAGGAACTGAAGATATAGGTGTTGTTGCACATGATGCTCTGAGATTGATAAAGTAATGCTTCAGGAACTAGATTCTATTGCCTCTTTCCATTGAGCCTTGAATAGCAAAGGGGAAGTATTGCTAAAATATGTAAGTTTTTTAGTCTTGGAGGATCCTTTGATGAGAGTGCACAAGAAATCTAAGTGGATGAACATAATGGGTAAGAAAAGGTACTCTTTATCTACTTATATTCATTCTTTTTTTGTTGTGAAGACATGGCTTTGTAGGCTTGGTCACTTTGTTCTTAAGCAGAAGATAGATGTGTTTGATAAACTTCTAGAAATCCTTGGTGTTCTTGGAGGAGATGGGCTAGTGGATGGGGCTATACTTCCAAAGTAAGGGTAAAAAGTCATCACTCACAGGCATACACAGGTACCAGCATCAATCAAGGGAAACTGACATCCACATGTGCAAACCAGAATCAGTGGTGTCGGGCAAAGACTGATGTTTATAACCTTTGGTCTTTCAGTTGGATGTAGACTATGTAGTGACTTCATCACTGAGACATATCATGAAGGATTCAAATGCCCATGGGGAGGACTAAAAGTGTAAGTAAGCCTCAAATTCATTGTTCTTCTTCTTTATACTAGTTGTTAACTTTAGAGTAGGAAGGATCCAGGAAACAGTGGGAATGGTATATAAGGGTTGCCAGCCTGAAAGCACATGGATACCCTTGATGGACACATGAGATGGAAGGCCAAGTCTATGGTCTTTGTAGGATAGTTACAGGTTTTGATAGGTGGATGACAAAGCAGGGCTTTAGTCTCAGTTAACCATTGTGTTTGTCTTACCAAGTATGATATTTATCTTGTTACTATATGTATGGTTTGCTAGCAGGTTTGTACATACAGGGTTTTGTTGAGCTAAGGGTAAGGTTAGTTCAGTGGCATGTCATGAGGAATTTGGAGCAGCATTCCTTGGCATTGAAGATCACAAGTTGATTTTGTCTCCAGTGGGAGCTTGAATCAAGTGTTGGCGATTCAGGATTGGATAGTTCATGAATCACATGAGGTTTGTTATAGACCTATTAGTGGGTGCTGTCAGAAATTTTGAAGCCGATTTGGAGTGCATTTCAATGGATTTCAGGTATCTTCGACATGTTATGGTATAGTTCCTACATGGTAGGTTACTTGGATGATAGGAGGTGCACCAAAGGTTGTGTGGTGGGTGGTCTTCAAGGTTGAGCTTGAAGAGGGATACAAGCCAAGAAATAGATTAGACAGGGTAATATAGGTATAATGTAGTTATTTATCTCCAAATGGGAGATTGTTAGGTTGTGGAGCTAAAATATTCACTATTCATGGAGGAGGTTGTTGAAAGGTTGCTAAGTTGCAGGGCAGCCGACGTCGGTCTGATCAACTGATGTCAGTCATAGATAGTGGGAAAAGTAATGACATATTAGGTATCAGCTGATGTCGATCATCTCCAGCCTGATAGGGACTGATGTCAATTGTCTGTGTGGTTTAAAACTACCAGTTCGTTAGTTAGTTCTTCATGTTGAGAGGCCAATTATAGTCCCTAATTATTGTAATTAGTGTCTAATTATTGTTTGCATGAGATCTATATAATTCATGGATGGTATAAGCTAGTTTGAGTTGAGAAAAGTTAGCTCTAGGGTTTTCCTTAGTTCCATATCAGTGCCAAGTGTGGGTGTTGGTTTGCCCATCAGAAGGGTTCTTATGTATGTATGATCTTTGTCAGTTGTGCATGGCTCGTTAGGAGATCTACATAAGTAAGATCATTGATCTATAGGTGTAGTCCAGGTTTGTATTGCATCAAATTGATTTGTAGGTGTGCAAGATCAGGGAGGACAACAACACTAAGGAGCAGGAGGGGGATCTACTTGGAGTACGGTGGTACTCGTTCTAGAGCAAGAGAGGAAGGCAAGGCAGTTCCTTCCATAAGTAAGATCATTTGGGTTATGTAGTTTAGGGGAGATCTACTACTTGGAGTATGGAGCAAGTACATGGAACACTAATCTAGCAGTAGTGGATCTGATTGGTTGGAGGTGAACACCAACTCTGTGTTTGAGTTGTGTGTTGGGACCGTAAGAGAGAGATCTTTGAGGAAATAAGTATTGTACACTTAGGTGTGGGAAGCCTCTGAGAGGTGTAGTGGCATCTTCTTTATTGTATTCTTTTATGGATGAGTATTAATACAAGTTGTGTATTGTCTCTCATATTCTATTGTTTCTGGTTTCTAGTTACTTGTTACTTTTGGTTAATTCTGCATCTTAAGTTGCTTGTATATGGTAATCAATTGTGCTTCCACGGGTTCCTAAAAATTATCACAATCTAGAGAAATAGGTGTGCCAAATATGGTTGTTATGTGTTCCTCTAAGAAGTGAATCACATCTTGTGCTCTGTAGATCTTTGTGGTTATGGCTTCAGTCCATCTAGTGTAGTAGTCTATAGCAATAAGGAGAAAATTATGGCCTATTTAGAAATTTAGGTTGGCAAAACCAATGAATTCTAAACCCCATTGGGTGAATGGTCTTCTTTCAACAATCAGCTATAGAGGCATTGTTATGTGTACTTATCTCTTGGCTACAGATTGACATTTATGGCATGTTCTCACATGAGTATGATCATCTTTGAAAACCATTATCCAATAGGATCCCATTCTTAAAATCTCATGGGTTGTGATATTTCCATAAGGATGACCACTACCTATTTTATAATGTAATTTCTCTAAGATTTATTTAGCTTTGTCTACTAATACACAGCTAAGATAAATACCTTCATAATTTATTATATAGAGGACTCCCTTCTTGATCATGTTATAAGTAGATTTGAAACTAAAATCTCTTCTCCTCTCTCTATTTAGCTCCAAGGAACAAGTTCATATGAGTAAATATTTTATTATATCAGTATACCACTCTCCTTTAGATAATTGAGCTTCACATACCTCTTCAATGGTGATGCATGGATCAAGTTTAGTCATGAGATGAAAAATACCTTAGACCTAAATAATCTTTGTAAGCTTGATCTCTATATCAAATTATTGTAGCTTGGCCATCCATTTTCTTTGTAATTCTCCTAGCTTGTTATGTGATAGGGTAAGATTGATAGTAGGATTAGGCATAATGGCAATGATTTTATTCCTTAAGATGTAATGTTGAAACTTTTTCATGGCTTTGAAAAGGGAAAAAATCTATTTGTCAATCATAAAATACCTAAGCTATGCATCCTTGAGATTTTTTCTCATGAATGTAATTGGATGCTTAGTCTCATCCTTCTTCTACATGATGACAACAATAATTGTATACTCTAAAGAAAATGAATAAAAGTAGAAATCTTTATTAAAATCTAGATTGATTAATACCAGAGCTTGTGATATTGCATCTCTAATGTCCTAGAAGGAATTTTAGGCTTCAATTACCCACTCTATTTTGGTATATTTCTTGAGCATGGCATTCAGAGGTTTAACAATCTCTACAAATCTTAAGATAAACCTCCTTGTGAATTTAATCTTTCCAAATAATGATTTAAGCTCCTTCTTGCTGTTGGGTGGCTAAATTTTTGAAATCACTTGAATTCTATCTGGATCAATGCTGATTCCATTCTTGGTGATTATGTGACCCCAAATCTTACCTTTAATCACTCTAAATATACTTATGTTTGGGCTTAGATAAATACCAAACCTTCTACATCTCTCAAATATGGACTGTAGATGACTTATGTGATCTTTCTTATTCTTTTAAAATATCATAAGATTATCCATGTAGATGATTATTCATTTTCCTATCATTCCTTTGAAAGCATGATCCATGGCATGTTGAAAGGTATCACTTGTGTTTATCAGGCTAAAAGGCATCCTCTTATATGAATAATTTCCCCACTTCATGATAAACATCATCTTCTTTCTATCCTTAGATTATATTAGTACCTAATTATAATCTAAAAATCCATCTAAGAAGGACATCATTTCAAAACCACTTACTATCTATATCACCTCATCTAGAGAAGGCATAGGATAATTATCCTTTTTAAAAGTCTCATTTAGATTTATTAAGTCAACACATAATCTAATCTCACTATTATTCTTTCTTACTGGGACCAAATTAGCCACCTAGGTAGAATGTTGGACTAGGAAGATGATTTTTGCATTTTAAAGCTTCTCCACTTCTCTTTCAATGAGAGGCTATAAAATAGTATTGACAAGTCTTTACCTTTGTCTGAGTGGTTTATGATTTGGCTTCAAAGGAATCATATGAGTAATGAACTTTGGGCCATACACTTTCAAACCTTCATATTTATAAGCAATGGCATCCCTATATTAAGTGATTAAATCCTTCACTCAGTGTTTCTCTTGTGGGGTGTAACTGCGTTTGATATTAACATAATGTGGGCTATGCTCATCTCCTAGATTCTCCTTTTTAAAGTTTGATTGATTGATTGCCAGCTATTTTAGCTGTTGATCTTGAGGATCTATGATGAATGGTATTTCAAAAGTACCAACCTATTTGGAATTCAATTCTCTTTGAGCTGAGGAACACCTCATTTATATAATTCATCTTGATAGAGGTTATTAATGTCCTCGTCATCGATGATTTAGGATTTGAATTCCCATAAATTAGTTAAAAACTAAATAATTTGTTGGTCATAATCAAAGATCTAGAAATTCTCTACATTATTTGGAATTGAAAGATATGGTATTAATTCAATTGAGAACATTTTTACCTTAGATTCTTGTAATGGATCCAAATTAGCAATAATAGAAGCTAATGAATCAAAAATTTGATTTTTCTCTGTAGGAAGTGATATTATGTTGAAAGCTTCATATATTTCAATGACGTCCCATGATCTATGCTTGTATCTTATCAAATAATATAACTTGCATTGGTATTTTATTTTTGACCTAGTTAACCACCAGCTCTAAGTCACCAAATACTAATATTTTCTTTACATTGTTCTTAAGTGTAAACTATAATACTAGAATTAGAGCCTCATATTTAGATCTATTGTTAGTAAATGGAAATTATAATGTGTATGTTACCAAGAAGTTTTTACTTTATAGATCAATTAGTTTAATTCCCATGCTTGATCCTAGCCTAGATCTAGCGCCATCAAAGTGTAAAGTCCATAGTTGTTTGGAACCTTTAGGCTCTAGATTTTGTAATTGATTATGAGTGGTAATAGTATAAATACCAAAGTCTAGGTGACTCGCACATTACCTCTTGATTATTGATGTTATATTCCATAATGGGATACTTTATTCTCGACTCTCTATCAATCCTAATTTGATTTACAACTCCTTTTTATGGAAGCCATATATGAGAAAATTCTATAGATAGATATCCATTGAATGATTTGGACTAGTCTCTACTCAGTAGCAGACTCTAGCCTTTAGGTATGTCCACCACTAGAATATCAATGGTCATATGAATGTGCAATTTAGAGGATACTTGAATATGGATTTCCCTTAGTTCACCAACTTTAAGGACCACTATCTTTTCTAATTATTATATTATCCAATTTGAATGGCTTGGTGTCAAACCAAGTTCTTGACATATAAAAGTAGACATGATAGATGTAGAAGATCCATAATCAACTAAAAAATTATGAATGTTATTATCAAAAGCCTAGATAGTTAGCAGGAAGGGTGGAACTTATAGATTGATCTTGCAGATTATGTTAGTGTTAGATGACTTTGATTATTCTATGGATTATTTTGATTTATATATAAGCATCTTCTCAATAATATACTTATAGAGAATCTCTTTTTGTTTGGTAATCTGAGCTAACTCATGAAGAGTTATATTCACCTTGATCTTCTTTATATCCTCAACAATGTCATATCATCTTTTACTTAGTTATTACTTGATCTGGTGTTGATCATTCCCCTTTAGAGGGGGTGGATTATTTTATACTTTAGGATTATGAGGAATCATCATGGTATTTGGAGGATTCAATGTTGTGAGTGGCTACTCATTCCTTAGTTTTTATGCACCTCTCTAGAACTACTAGAAAGTGTGAATTTCATCTATGTTGTCCTTAGGCTCATTATCATCTTCACTTGGAAAAGGAAACTCATAAGTTTTAAACAACATGGTAGTGTTAGAAGAGTTAGGATCCAGATGATGCTTATGTATATTATGCATTTGATCTTATTTAATCACCTCTCTTTGAAAGATTTTGAATGTTGCACAAAATTCAACATAGTTGAGCTCACCATGCTTAAAAGTATTATGAATTATGTACCAATTGGGAAGATCCATCGATGCTATGTTTATCTATGGGAGCTTGTTAATTATTCTATATTTTTCATAGGCATGTTAAATGGTTGGTTGTATCTCTAAAATACAATTTTCTAATTACTAGTTGGGCCATTGGCATTTCCCATCCTCCTTTACATATTTAAGAAATCATTTCTCAGCTTTTGAACCATCTTTTAAATAGAATCTAGTTCTACCTTTGTAGAGTCAATGCCTTATATAATAATAGTAGGATACATAATAGATTAGTGATTATGTTGGTATCCATTGCTCTGTGTTGGATTGTTTAAGAAATTATAGTTTGGCTACATTATTTTCATCATGGGAGGTAGTGTATATAACTAGTTCTGATTAAATGTTAGGATAATGTACCTTTCATATGGAATAAAATTCAACATGGGAAAGATATTGTGAACATTGGACATAGAGGACACCTAAGGATTGAGTTGTTTCTCAATATTAATGGCTTCTTCGAATGCTCAATCTAAATTATTAGCTATAATAGCTTTCCTTAGGAACACTATAGTAATTAGATCTAACATTTTCTTGTACATCTCCAATGTTAACACTTATTTTGGTTTATATCTTGGATTAAACCAATTGTACATATTCTACCATCTTGTGTCAAATACATGGATGGGCTCATTAGGATCCCTCTTCATACTAGTAACATGATGGTTTACCAAACCAAGATTGGTGAGCTATCCAAACTACACAAGAAAAACTACTTGACATTCATCATAAGAAGTGATATAATTTTTTGTTAGATTTAAATACCAATCATAAGTAATGCCCATTAAAGTAAAAATGAATAATCTACATGTAACATCCTCATCTATGACATTTATTAGTCTTAAATTAGATTTAACTAATTTGATGTGTTCTTCTATTGTCCTTATTCTTAAAGGAGAAAAGGATGATAAGTACATTTTAGGATTTTGAGGCAAATCATGCACATCCTTGGGGATGGAAATAGTATATCCAATTAACTAAGGTGGTTGTGGAGCCATTGGCCGATTAATAGGTAAAGGATTCTTTACTAGAGAAGGAGTCTTCGAAGGTGGATTGTTCTAAACTGGGGTTATTGGTAGAGTTTTAGGTCTCCTATGATATATCAAGAGTGAGAATAGAAAACCAATCTAGGAATTAGATCTGGTCACTCTCCTAAGTGACTCTAGTATAACTCTACGTAAAGAATACCTACTATTATTAGAGGTGCTCCCCTTCCCTTTAGCACTAGTGAGATTGTTGATGTGGGTATTATGTACACCATAATATAACAAGGTAGCCTCTAACATTTTAGGATTTTAATAGAGGTAAATTCCACTCTAAGGCATGAGTTGTATGTATGCAGTCAATTTTAACCTATTGATTGAATAGATGGTAGGGCATGCAAGCTGTTGAAAAGGTTTTTGAATGGAGGTGTGGTTCCTAAAGGATAGTGAATCTCTACATGAGTTGGATGGGTGGTAGGTTTCTAATCTAAAGTGGATAGGTCTCAAAAACAAAATCAAAAAAGGAGGAAAGGGTAAGGTAAAAAATAAATATCTATGGTTTTCAAGATCTACTCCCTTGGTTGGTTTCTAAAAGGACATGTGCTCTCAGAACCTATGCCTATTGTTAGCAAAAATTATACACACACAATTAGACATGGTTAAGAAGTCTAAGGAGATAATGATGCAAAAATTTAATGAGCCTTAAATAAAAGTTACTCCTTTTAGGGAAGCTATTGTGCACCATTAATTAGGAGATTATGGCTTGGGATAGTGAAGTATCTGAGGTAGCTTTTGCACACACATAGAAAACTACATCCAAAAGCACTCATGCACAATCAAAATTATGAATCAATCAACTTAATCACCTTAATTATTGTAATTTACCAATCTTTCAATAGTTGTTGCACATTTATAGATTAGTATATCAATTAAAATAATCAAGAATCCATTTATATCTTCTTCACATTAAATATTATTGAAACATACAACCAAATAAAGTAACAACTAATTGCACAAAAATTGGAAATAAAATACACAAAAACATTTACTAATGATAAAAATTGTTGTTGATCCTATATTCAAAATTCTCTAACAAAAATTGAAGTTGGATTATAACTATTTATATAGACATGGGTAAGTGTTTGCCTCATCCCCCAAGTTCATGCAAAGTGTTTACATGTGGTAGTCAGAACTTGAGTTTTAAATGTGGTCTAAAACTGTATAAGAGTCTATTTACAGTTATCAGTTTAAAATAGCCTTTGCCAAAGATATGTAATGTGTGCATGTGTATGAAGATGAAGGAATTTTTTTTATAATTATAGCTCAAACTACATGAAAAACTTCAAAATAGGTACTGATTAGAAAAAATATACATGCCTCCTTTTATAGGTTGTGAGAAGAACCTATTGATATTTCAGATTAGCCACCTTCAAAATGGAAATTTGACATACTTCAAAGATAAGTATCATTGTATCAATCCTTTAGAACCAATGACACTATTTAACTATGACTAATCTTAATATAATTTTTCATTGCATGTCACCTAATCTTTACTTCTATATTCACATGCATGTTCATATTCTTGATCTAGTTTAGCTATGAAAGCCAATGACTCTTAATAAATAAAAGTGTCAAAAATGTATACATACTCTATTTATGTCATTACCTTTTCTACATTTAAAAATATGACTATTTATTTTAGGACACGTGTCCCCACCTCATTGGGTTTAGATCTTAGAAAAGTCCACTATTAATCTTACACCATCAGATCAACTATATGGATCAATGTTGGCCATCAATCTGCCTGGGCCGATTAAACTTTGATTCTAAAATCGATAATTTATGAGCTTAAATTTGATGTCCACATGACCATCAAAGACATCCTCATGATTTTTGATGATGTCCATGTAACCATCATAATTTAATCCCCTATCCTTTTATTTTTAAGATTAATTTTGATGTTTACATGACCATCAAAGATGTCCTCATGACTGTCAATGATGTCCATGTGACCACCATAATTTAAACCCATGTCATTTTGTTTGTGAGCTTAATTTTGATGTTCACATATTCATCAAATATGTTTATCCAACCATCACATCAATTTAAATCCTTGTGAGCTAGACAATTGTCATTTCCTAGTTTGCTTTACTCTTACAAGTATAAATGAGAAGAAGACTTAACATAGTACTTTGGGAAATATATAAAAAGGATCCTACATGATTTTTATCCTAAGGTATTAGTATTAATAGAATAAAATTTGGACTTCGAATAAAAAAATCATAAATTAACCTCAAAACATAATGAAAATGCTCTCTAAGTAAGGGTGCCACTTGGTAGTATGGTATTTGTCTTGAGGTAATTGTTGTATGGGGAAATATTGTGAGCCTTCTATTACAGGGACCATAATTTCATCAGATAAAATATCTAACACACAAAGTCTATAGGAATTCCATTGAGGGAATTATTTTAGACAAAATGTCTATAATCATTCTCTTGAAGACCCAATTCTCTAAGACAAAATGTCTGAAGCAATTATCTCAAAGGGTCATTTTTGTTGGATAAAATGTTTGAGACAAAAAGTCCAAAGGAATTGGCTTGTAGGGAAAAATAGCTTGGGAAAAAAGTCATAAAGGGTAAGTATCAGAGGGAAAAACCTCGAGATAAAAGTCCTAAAGGGTAAGTGTGAAGGGAAAAATATCTTAGACAAAATGTCTAAAGGAATGTTCAAATGGAAAAATGGTCTGGGACATAAGTCTCGAAGGGAAAGTTTGAAGGACAAATTCTCCTAAGACAAAAGTCTCAAAGGATATGATGTCTCAAACAAAATTTCCAAAGGAATGGTTTTATAGGGATGGTCTCAAAAATGACCAAATCTGAAGGGTCTACTTCATAGGGAATTTTTTCCATGATAAAATTACCAAAGGATCTACTTTGTAAAGGTTGAAGGGCTATTCAAGAAGGATAAAGTGTAAGTCTATAGGGTAAAATGCCCATGATAATTATCCCAAAGGGTAAGTGTAAAAGGGTTTGAAGGATCTACTTTGTGGTAAAAAAATGCCCAAAGGGTCTACTTCATAAAGTAAAGTTTTGGTAGGGAAAGGGTTCAGGGTAAAAGACCTAAAGGATAGGTTACACAAAGATCGAAGGGTATGTGACCTTGGGGTCATTATTTCAAAAAATATATATTGGAAAGATTGTTGTGGGGAATTATTTTAGGCTTTTTGCATCAAATAAAATGTTCAATAATAAAATGTCTAAAGGGTCATTTTTATTAGGCAAAGGGTTGGGATAAAATTCTTAAAGGGTAGGTGTAAAGGGAAAAAGGCCCGATACAAAAGTCTTGAAGGATTATTTTAAAAGGACAAAGGGAACTTTATAAAAGGTTGAAGGGTAGGTGGGTTAAGTTTTTAGGGTCATTTTCTTTAGGCATAAATCTAAAGGGCATTTCATCCATGAAAAAATTCTTGAAGGATCTACTTTGTAAAGGCCAAAGAGCTATTCAAAGAGGCCAAAGGGTATGTCTATAGGGAAAATTTTCCATGACAACTATCCTGAAGGGTAAGTGTAAAAGGTTTGAAAGGTAGGTCTAGAGGGATAAAAGAAATTTGTCAGAGGATTTATTCCAAACAAAATATCTATAGACCCAATTCATTTGGGGGAATTATTTTGGATAAAATGTCCGCAATAATTTCCCTAATGGAATAATTTTGTATGAAAAAGTTCACAAATAATTAGTTGACAAAGGCAATGGAAAAAACACCTTAAACATAAAAACCCAAAAAGACAAATCACATAAGTCCTAAAACAACTAGTTTTAAAAATAATAGGTCCACAAAAAAACACCCTGGTAAAGAGACTGGACAAAACATAAGTATGATAAAATAAGCTTGATAAACACAAACTTGATAGAATGAACTTGATAGAATAAAAGAGTTTAGCCTATGAAAACATAATACCAATCAGTCTTCTCCTATATTTTGCATAAACATATAGAATAAGGGTTCAAATTCAAGACCATAATCTAAAAGAAGTGGGTCCCCATTTCTCCTTAAATAAAAGGGAAGGTTGGGTGTAACAGGCATGCATTTAACATGTGTTACACCTTTTGAAATAAGTAGCTACATCTGCATCCATACTTGGCCAATAATAGCTAGTACATATGATATTTCTATGTAGGGTAGCCCTACTAGTGTGGGATCCACATACTCATTTATGAACTTTATGTAATGCTAATATTGATTCAACCAAAGTTAAATAATGAAGCATAATTCCATCAAAGTTTTGGTGGTAAAGGGTTTTTCCATGTAAGGTATATCATATGGCTTGGTGGGTAAAGGTTTTTTTTTGTTTGCATGATAGGCCAGGTGGCATAATGTGGTCATGTAGGTAGGTAAAAAGGTCTGAATACCATATAGATTTGGGACCAACAATATCATAGATCATTGTGATGGTTGAAAGTTTATGAGATGACACTAGAATATTTTTAATAGGGAATTGATATTATTTTGCCATATTTGGATGATGGATCAAAGAGCCAATGGTTACCATGACATCCAATATTCTATTATTAGCCCTTGGTATGTGTTCAAAATGTATGTTAGCAATCTATTATTTAAAAGTGTCAACCATGGCCTTTTATGGTACTAGCTTATCATCTTTGGTTTTAAAGTGGTCTATAACCTGATTGATGATTAACTAAGAATCACCATAAACCTTGAGATGTTGAATATTCCATTATACTACCTATTGAAACCCTATAATAAGTGATTTATATTTATCCATGTTGTTAGTACAAGTAAATCTAATATAGATTAATTTGTGAATAAGATCCCCATGTGGTGTAATTAATAATAGGCATGCCCCCAATCCATGTAATGTGAATGATCCATCAAAATATAGCTTCTAATGTTGCTCATCAAGAGGCATTTCAATGATGGTCATAATGGACTCATCTAATAATTGAAAACTTAAGAGGTTCTATATCTACAAGGGGAGATTTTGTACATTGATTTACAAGTACTTATACCTTGATAGATTTCTAGTTGACACATTCTATCTCAAGCTTGCTCAGAAGCATGATCCATATGTCTATGTAGAATATTCAAGTTATTTTGGATAGTAGATACTTGAGTGGATCGACTTTGGAACTAACTATGGTCTTATTTTTTAACATGTAATGTCAAAGTTTTTGAGTTGTAAAGACCATATCTAAATAGGTTTTTTAATGGGTTTATAATTGTGTTCATATGCAACTAGTGTATGGCCTAGATAGTACACAACATGTTATTTTACATTATCATCATGTTGATCTATAAGTTCCCCGAAGACTTTGTCTATGCTAGATAAACATAGTAGAAATGGATGTTATGGCATAGGTAGTAATAAAATAGGCAGATTGTCAAGATATTCTTTGAGGTGCTAGAAGGATTTTTGGCATTCATCATCCAAATGAAATGTGACAACCTTCTTTAGAAAGTGTATAAATGGATTCAATTTATTAGTTAACTAAGATATGAAGCATATGATAGACTAAATCTTTCTATGTAAACTATAGAGTTGCTTAACATTAGAAGATGGTGGCATCTTGGTAATGGCTTGTACTTTGGATAGATTGAATTCAATGCCTTTAAGTGATAAAATGAAGACAAATAACTTACATAAAGTAAATATAAAAACACACTTATTAGGATTAAGTTGGACCTTGTATTCATGCAATCTCTTAAATATTCTTTCTAGTGATGCTAGATGATCGACCCTAGTCCTTGATTTACCTATTATGTCATCAATATAGTCTTCAATAATTTCATGCATCATATCATGAAAAATGATGTTCATGGCTCTTTGGTATGTGGACCCAAAATTTTTGAGACCAAATGACATAACCTAATAACAAAACATTCCCCATGGAGTGGTGAATGCTATTTTATGTTGATCTTCTAATGAAATAAGGATCTAGTTGTATCTTGAAAATACATCCATCAGTGAAAGCATTTCATACCCCACTATGGATTCAAATATCATGTTAATGTTTGGTAGAGGAAATTAATCCTTGGGGTAGACCTTGTTGATATCTTTGAAATTAGTGTAGATTTTGATTCCTTCTAGCTTCTTACTGACTAACATAACATTTGAGATCCACTCTAATTAGTTGATATTTTGAATACATCTCACTTTTAAGAGTTTTTCAAACTCTTTATTTACTAATACAAAAATGTGAGGATGCATCTTACATATTTTTTAGTTCATGGGTTTTTCATTAATATGTATAACAAGATTATGTAATACTAAGGCAAGGTCTAAACCTAGCATGTTAGAGTATGCCAAAGTAAATATGTTAAATTCCCTCAAAAGGGATATAAAGATGTCAATTTCCTCCTCAATGAGGGAAATGCATAATTTTATCCATTTCATAGATCATCTAGAGTCCCCATGTTGACCTCTATAGTGTATTCCATAATAATAGTGGACCCATCTTTTAGAATAGTCATCAATGATTTGAATAAGCTTGTAATGGTAAAGTCCTCTATTTGGACTAGATATTAAAGTTCACTTAGGAAATATGAATCACACTCTCCCAATGGTAGGCATGGCCATGTGACAAACATTTTTAGAAACTCTTGGATGATCCTGTCAAAGGCATGCTTCTCTTCAAAATTGAACTTAGACCCATAGGCAAGTTAATCATTGCTGGTATCCTTAGCTATTATTGTCATTTGGATTTTCACCCTTTTAGGAGATTAAAATATCTCCTCATCCAATTGGCACAATGTAATAACCTCTAGGCTTGTGGGTAGCCTAAGGAATGAGGTGAGTCTCTAGATAGGGATAGGTCCCTTGATGTCCTACTTAGGATTGCCACTACTACTAAATTTGGGAGGGGTGAAAAGGGATAAATATAACTGAAAAAAACTAATATAAGGGAGATGATACACCAAATTTATTTATTACTTCTAACCATATGCATATTACACTTGAAATCAAAAGATAAAATAAACATACACTCTCCAATCTATGTCTTCTTGCATCAATGTTACATTGTGGGGTTATAGATGAATGTGAAAAGATAAGAGGAATAGACAAGGGTATTTTAATGGAACTAATTAAGATAATAAATCACTTAAAATTTGAAATTTTTGGGAACACATCACTTGCCTTGCAATAAAAAGCTACAAATAGGTGAGAGAATGTGATAACTTGTTAAGGAATCCATAGTCTTCACTAAGCAAATTCAACATTCAAGTAAATCAAAATATTCAAAGTCATGTAAGAGGTAATAATTAGTAAGTTTGTTTATAAAAATGTATAAAAATTAGTAGGTTTTTTCCATACTTAGGTGGAGAATCCATACAATGACCAAAATGGTTAGTTCTTATAGAACTTGAGAGAGAGAGAAGAAGAAAAGTCCAAGGGTCATAAAGACACTTGTAAATATCATATATAATGTTACTTTTGCATGTGGAGAGGATTTGGGATGAAAAATGAAAGTTTATAAGCTAAAAGTGTCAATCTAAGTCAGAAACTTCATGAAAAGTGGCAAGAAAACTCCTCAATTGGCTCAGAAAAACTACCTACATGATTAGGCCTATTTGAAAATCCAATAACTAGTAAATATCAGGTTAAATTATTGGAATGAAATTTAAGACTCTTAAAAATTCCTCTCAATGCATTGGTTTCATTCTTGGTTCTCTATAAACCTCTGAAAGTGAGCCATCATCATTTATTGTCTAGAAAACTACCCTTCCATGCAACTTGTACACTTGGCCACTGAATTGGCATAATTTGTCCAACAAAATACATTTTATTTATTTAATGACAATTTTAAATTCCTTACATGGATATATAAGTATCACTCACACCTTAAAATCACCCACTTGAAGTTTTCCATCTTCTTCACTAGCTTGTCCACTATGTCAGTTTTTACTAGCTAAGTTGAAACACCTAGTTGGGGAACTTAGAAGTTTATTTAACAATTAAATTAATATAGGTAGTTATATTAACTATTAATATTTTACCCAAAGTTATTTTCATCTCTTGACTCCTTTTAAAACCTACAAAACACAAAAAATGGTTAAAAAGATCCTATTTTACACCCCATCCATATAATTATGTACAACTCATATTGGTGTGAAGTATATTTATGTAGTAATTTATAAGTTCCAATAGGTATTATAGTCCAAATATCTCATTATATTTCATCTCCAAATCCATTTTTACAAACTAGTTCTTGTTGAGGGTTTAGTAGCATTTTATAACTATTTTGGGCCTTAAATATTATTCATAAATATGGGACATTTAAGTTTCATAAAAATGACAAAAATAATTTATTAATTACTTCCTATAAACTCATTTTTCTCCCATGTAGACTCTTTAATAAGATATGAGCTCCAAAAGTTGTCTTATTGAGCCTGCTTCCCTCTTTTCTACATGTCTGAGTGGGGTTTAGGCTCAAATATGACCTTTTTGAAAATATATACTATATAAAAGATACAACACCCATATATTATCCTAAAAAACATACCCATCATCTTTAAATTCATAGTTCATGCCATAAATTTGATTGGCTCTTTATGTGGCCACTAGGTCTAGACCTTGCCTAGCTAGGTCTGACTGTAAATTTTATTCTCTAGGAATTTTAATGGTTTTCCTTGCATAATTTTAGATAAAACACATCTATATACAACCCAAAAACATGTTCCAATATATAAAACTCAATTAGATCCAAAACTAGAAATGGTCTCACATCTGGTCATTAGGCCTAATCCTTCTCTTTATGCTTGCCTGAAACCTTTGCATTTTAGACCTCTCTATTATATATCTTCAATTTTAATTTGATTAAAAATGTTTTCCTATGTGTTTTATAGGTTTACAAATCTTATTGAAGGGTCTATACACTTTTTGGCTTCATCTTTTATCCTTTTCCCTCAAACTACCAGTCAACGTATAAGGGGAAGTACCCCCTATCTGAGACAAAATAGGGGGTACTTAAAATATTATATCAGTAAAAATTAGTATTTAATACTATTAATAAAGTAATGAGGATCCACCACACCAAAATTTATACCCTGGTGACCTTATTTCCCCCCTCAAATCCTAAAAAATCCAAACATATTGTATGGAGGGACACTATGTACAGGGTCCTTAGGAGGACTATGTTTTGCATCTCTTGGTTATTTAACCCTATTTTGTATAAATTTTAATGGTAATATTTATGTTTTCATAATCATTATATATCTTCCTCAATTATGATTCTAACACTTTTCCTTCTTATGCACCCTCCATACTTCTTGAACTCACAAGACTTGGCTTACAATTCTTGACTGTGTTACTCTTAAACCTAATTGTAGGTTCAAGTTGTCTTGTTAGGAATCTATAATATGTTATGAAAACTTAGATATTTGATTTTAATCAAACCATTTAATATATTTTTTCATCCATGTTCATATAAACATCAAAACAATCACTCCTTAGTTCACTATTTGCCTGAGTTAAAATGATCAACTATAAGTAAAAGTTATTTTAGATGTCTTTATGTGTTTTGAAATTATATTATGTTTCAAACTTTACTTGAAGTTCTCCTTGTTCATTTAATTTATTTTTATTCATCATGGATGGATAAAACACCATCAAACACAAGCTAATACCATTGTGTGCATCAACTCACCTATCTGACCTTTAGGTGGGTGTGGTTTTGGAGGGGTCCACATAGACTTAGATTTATGTTTAAAGTTCCCTAAGGTGATCATGACTTTAAATAAGGTTTCCAAAAGTCTATCTCATCACTCTAATTTATCTATTCTCTTTACATGTCTCTTGAATTCATAAATTGTGTTCTTTCTCCCTTGAAAGTGAAACCCTATCATCACAGTTCCTATAGGTGAGTATGGGACCAACTAAGCTTGGTCATGATGTTGGAGAGACTCCATTTGGATTATTTTAGTTAAATAATTTTTCTATATGATTTTTTAACTCACTTTATATGACTAAAAACCACTAAATCCTATTACATAAGTGACTATTTGACATCTCTTTGCTTTCTAACCCCTGCAGGTTTTATTTCTTGTATGTACGGACTGTGGATGTGAGTAGGGGTTAGAGTAAAGTGTATAAAAATATTTTGATGACCTCCATGCTTAAATTAATATCTTTCATTTCATAAGATCCTTTAGACATAGAAGCTTGTCTCATCTACTCCTTAAAGTGTTGAAGTCATTTTGTAATTTAATCCCTGTAGAATTCACTACCTAGTTTTAGTGGTTCAAGAGGCATCTTTGAGTCTCATAAAAACTACCTTACATCAACCCATTTGAATCTATTTTTTTCACAATTCCTCTTTATTCTAGAGGCAATGAAACTCAATTAACTATATGTTTTAAAACCCTTTGCATCTTCATTCCAAGACACCAACAAAACACCTAGGACCTCCATTTTGCTATTTTGAGGTCTGCAAGCCTAAAAACTCAATCACTATATTGGAAAGGATATTACAGCTTGATTAGTAATCTTATCACTTGAAAATTAATGCTAGGATCTCTTCTAACCTATGAAGTTTCCTAGGATAAGTTCCATCAATTGCCTATCATTTCAAAATGGCTTCTTTTGAAGTGATCCTTGCTAAACCACCTATAGGTGGATGTTTTTATACACCAATAGTGAATTAGATAAGAGTAATAGGACACTATCCCTATATATGGATTATGTATGCTTCTATCAAACATGTCAGGTATACTTCTAGAAATTTTAAGTAATTGTAAACATATCAGGGCATTTCACCCCAAGGATGATGTCAGTAATGGTTGTAGGTGTGGATTTGTTGTATGTAGATAGTGAGTGTCTAGAATGGAGTAATAATTATGATCAAATGGCTTCATAGGTAGATATAATCAAATTAAAAACTTTAAAAAACATGATTACCATCAAGGATGTCTAAAAACAAGATGAAGAATACCAATCCCATCATAACAACTCTTGCAAACATGTTGGACAAGCCAAACATGAGTTTTTCATAAATGTTTACATTTGTGTTATTAAAATCAATTCCTCTAAGTTTATAATACACCCCAAGATCATTTATCTTAAAACAACTTGTGTTGACCATATCAATCAAAAACCTATAAGTCACTTTAGTGTGTCTAGAAAGCCAAGAAAAGAGTAGAATGGTTTTGGCCTCAAAATGGAAATTATAGATCAATTCAAGCATGTATATGAATGTGAGAAATCTTAAGAGTCATATTTCAACATTTTCTATGTGGAAAACTTCACAAAGAGGATGTACATGTGTCAATCTCTCCTTTTTTCTTTTAAAAAATGACTTTTCTCTAAACAACCTACCAAATTTTTAGTAGTGTCAGTTATCTAAGACTTATAATGACACATGGGACATGAAATCACATTTTGACACTTGCACATTTTCTAATAAACCCGTATAAAGAATTAAATGCACTATTTTGACCCTTAAAATGACCTAAAATGACATGAGATACTAATGAAATAAGTGACCAAGGCTAATATAACATTGAATCACATCAAATGACCTATTAAACACCTCATGACATGATATTACACCCCTTATAAACCTATAAAGTCAATTTTTTACCTATAGGTGCTTCAATTTGACTAAAAAGTCAAATTTGGGTAGCAAATTGGTGAGTCATAGGGGTAGTATGCCTACTATGCTAACTAGACTAGTATCCTTATCAGTCCATTGGGATTAGGAGTCATATAAAGACTTAGATAAATAATAAAACCTTTGAGTATTGACTATAACCCTTTGATCAAGACAAGACACTAATGACTACCTCAATCACATAAAGCAAAAGACACACCAACATAGCAAACACACATGTGCTCAATGCACTTAGGGGAAGCAAAGAACAAAACAATATGTATAAATAATAATGAGAATACCTCCCCCTGTATCAAAGGGAAAGATTGAGACTCTTCTTGATTCATGAAATGGAGGATTGAATTAGGCTTTTAGCCTTTTAAACTCTATCATTGATGCCTCCAACTCTTTCACAATGTTTGCCAACTTAATTGGCATGATATTAAATTAGAACCAAGTATCTCTAAACAAATTTACCAAGGAAATGAACTCCTTTTACATCCAAATAGCCTCAAATTTATCATGTGATCTCTCAACTATGACCTCTAATGGTGATTCAACAAGGCATACCTTCTTATCTTCCATGGTTTTCTTAAAAAGATTGGGCTTCCTCTTATTTGCAAGTTATTCTACTTCATTAAGGAGTTTAGTAAATTCTTCCCAATCTAGGTCATTATCCTCCAAGGAAGATTCTTTATTCACCTTGTCATGCACTTGGCCTTCAACTTGGAAAAGCTCTTCAAGCTATTGAAATAGATCTATTTATAACTCCAAATCATCTTTGTCTTCTTAATAATTTGGAACCACTACCTCTTCAATATTGAAATTATCATCCACAACCTTATGATCCAACATAGAGTCTTCTTCATGTATCTCTTTCTTCAAGTCTTGGTTACCTTCCTCATGGATAGACATCCCCTCAAATATGGAATCAAAAGCTTGTGAATCATCTTTTTTTTCACCAAGGGGAATCCCTATGGTAATCTCTTCCTCATAATTAATCATGAGGTTTTCTTGATCAACCATGAATTTATCTTGTTTATCTTCACTTTCTCTTATCAAGAGAGGCTCTTCTTCCAATATTTCCTCTTTGTCATTAAAATGCATTCTTCATTATCAACAAAATAAGGAGATTCAACATAAGAACCTACCTCTTATTCATCAAGTAAGATATCTTGAGGGATTTCAAATTAAAACTCAGCTCTCATAATCTAATCTTGTTTTTCAAGGTCTAAGAGATCTTCAACTTCTTTCATGTGATGCTAAGACTAGGCATCTAGAAATCCAGTGAACTAGCCCAATGAGGCTGCCAAGGAGTTGAATTTTCTTCAAGAAAGAGTTATGAATTTCCCTTAACAAGTTATTATTATTTTGTTTCCCAAAACATAGGTCCATCAAGGTAAAGTGTGATTGAAGGAGGATAAAAATAACTAGTTTTTGGAGGTGTAACATAGAGTTCAAAATTAGGCTAAAAATGAAAAGTAAGAGATTCTTTTAGGAGCTCTTGAGGAAGGGAAGGTAGATCTTGGGTTGAGACAACTTGAATTTCTTCCTTCTATTTAACATCTACTTCATTCAAATTTTAATCAACTTGGGAAATCTCTTGAAGGAGGTTAAATGGGTTGTGTTTAGGCATAAAATATTCTTGTGAGTCTTAACCTTCCATCACACCTTGACTTAGCAACTTCATCTTTGACTCTAACTCTTCAATTTTCTTGACTATATCCTCTTAGAAAAGTCTTTCTTGAATCTCATATGAATCATAATGAGGCTAAGGTGTAAATGAGGGCTTCCATGGAATACAAGATGCTTTTTGAGGAAGGGTGGGAGGGACTTGTAAAGGATCAAATCTATTCTCCACTTCACACTCTTTGGCAATGCTTATATCTTCTTTCTTGCCCCATGACTCTACTATTTTGCTCCAACTTAGGATCTTAGGATTTGAGTTCTCTTCTTCAGGAAGGGTGGGAGGTGTTTGTATAATATCAAGATTTTCTTCAGTTTCACATTATTTTTCAATAATTTTCTCCTCTTTCTTTCCCCATGACACCACTTTCTTATTCCAACTTGGGATATTAGGATTAGAGGTCTCTTTTTAAAGTGGTAGGGATACAATGTGAGAGGGTAATGAGGGCTTGAGATTCACTTATTTTGCTTCCAACATAGACTATTACATATTAATATTATTAAACTCAATTTTCCTATCAAGGCTTGCTTTGAACACAAGGTTATTCTTTTCAACTCTTTCCTCCACTTGATTTGGAAAAGGATGGCCTTGATAAGGTTGATTAGTTTCATGAGTGGGAACCATGTAGGACTAATATCTTGTAGAAGTGGAAAGAAGGATGATAGGTTTTATGAGGCTAAGTTTCATGAATTTTTATTCTATCCTATAAGGAAAAGACTAAACCACTCACATCTAACATCTCACTTGTGAGCCTTTGCCAAATCTTAATAGGTGCCCACTCCCTCTTGACTAACCCTAATACATTTATTACTTGATGAATGGAATTATTATGAATATTTTGGCCACATATCTTAAGAGTATCAAGCTCTAACATATATCTCTCATAGTCTAAGAGTGTCTTCTTGAAGGTGGAAATGGGTTGGCTTGAGGAGTGGCTAGGTTGACTAGGAGAAAGACAAGGAGAAGGATGGATATATGACTATTAAGAATAATGTATTGGTTGGATATGATCATATTGAGGATAATAATAAAATATTATGGATCATTAATTTCATGATAGATTGGTTAAGAACTTGCTCATATTTATAGGGAATGTCATAAGCTTGGAAGGTATCACCAACTTATGTGAAATTGTAGTCAACACCAAGGTTAACCATGAAACTTCATTAGGAAACAATAACACTTACCAACAATCAAAGGATCACTATTGACCAGCTGATATATTCATAGTCACCATTGATGCTTAAATAATGCCTCCAAAGGTTGAAGGTTGAAGGACAACACTAAAAATTATTGGAACAAGAGTCCCATTGGGCATGCCAAACACTTTGTCAATTATATTTACACCCTTTAAGAGATTATCTCTCCTCATATTTCAAGCTCTATGATTGTGGGTAGCCTGAGCCTCTAGATAGGGTTACTTGATGCACCACTTAAGATTGCCATTACTATTAAATTTTGGGGGTAAAAATGGAAAATATAACTAAAAACAAACTATAAGGGAGGTGATACACCAAATTTACTAATGACTTCCAAACATATGCATATTACACTTGAAGTCAAAGGGATGTCTTCTTGCCAATGTTACATTTTGGGGTTATAGATGAAGAAAAGCTAGGAGGAATAAAAGGTGCCTTTAATGATACTAATGAAGATACTAACTCAACTAAACTTGAAATTTATGGGAAAACATCACTTGCCCTACAAGAAAAAGACGTAAATAGGTGAGTGTGACTTGCTAAGGAATCCATAGTATTCACTAAGTAAATTCAAAATTAAAGTAAAACACACTATGAATAGTCATGGATAGGTAAAAATTATTAATTTTATTGATCAAAATTTATGAGGGATTCACCATAATAAGCATTCATACAAAGTTCTTATAAAACTTAGAGAGAGAGAGAGAGAGAGAGAGAGAGAGGAGAGAGAGAGAGAGAGAGAGAGAGAGAGAGAGGAGAGAGAGAGAGAGAGAGAGAGAGAGAGAGAGAGAGAGAGAGAGAGAGAGAGAGAGAGAGAGAGAGAATTTTAAGGGTCAAAAGGACACTTTTAAATCTGATACAAGGAGTTATCATGTTGAGATGCTAAGGGATAGGATAGACTAAACCACTCACATATAGCATCCCACTTGTAATTGGACTTTAAAACAGTTGGCTCTCTCAATAGGTGCCCACTAGAAACCTACCCTTCCATACAACCTACACACTTGGCCATAAAATTAGCTTGTCCATGAAAATAAATGGTAAGTATTTAATTAGTTTCAAGTCCCTAATGTCTCTATAAGCATGAGGCACACCTTAAAATCACCCCACTTGAACTTTTCCATCTTCTTCACTAACTTGTCCAATTGATAATTTTGATTAGCTAAGTTAAAACACCTAATTGGGAAAATTATAATTTGATTCATGTCATGTAATTAATATTTTTAGTTATGAATCTCTTGATGCCTTCTATTACAAAACACAAAAAAATTCAAAAAGGCCTATTTTTCACCTCATAAATATAATTACATAAAACATCATGAGGAAGTCATTTCTGATTTAAAATAGGTATTATGGTCCAAATATATCATTAATTAAATCTCCAAATATTTTCACACTATGGTTGAGGGTTTCTCATAGACCTATTTTTGGTTGTAAGGAGTGCCTTCATAAAATGGGACATTGAAGTTTTAAAAAATTCCACAAATAAGTTTATACATACCTCCTATAACTCATTTTAACTCCTTTTTCTCCCATGTAGACCCTCTGAGAAGATGTGAACTCTAAAAGGTGCCTTATCACGCTTGCTTCCCTCTTTTCTTTATGTCTGAGTGGGTTTTGGGCTTAAAGATGACTTATTTTCAACCTATATAATATATAAAATATTTAAATACTGTCCATCATGTTTAAATTATATCTCATGTCAATGTGACATTTGGCCAAGGTCTAGACCTTGCCTAGCTAGGTCTGACTGTAAATTTTATGATATGGTTTTAATTGCATAATATCAGATCAGAATAAATATATATAAACCAAAAAAGCATATTATAATCTAATATAAAACTCACTTATGTCCAAAAGTGGAAATGGTATCACATCTAGTTAGGCTTGCCTACAACCTTTGAATTTTATACCTCTATGTTAGCTCTCTTCCATCAATACTTATGGATCAACATTATTTATTGGGTTTTTTTAATCTTTCATAACATATTATTGGTTAAGAACTATTAGTCATATGTATGAGGGGAAGTAATGACAAAATAGGGGGTAGTCACCATATTATCTAAGCTTGGTATTTAATCCTCTTACTCAAGGTCCTAAAAATCACCATACTGTATGGAGGAACACTGTGTGCATATGCATCTCTTGGGTCTTCAAATATATACCATATACAAATAAAATTAATTTTGTTTTATAGTAATTATATATCTTAATAATATAATATTATAACACTGTTCCTTCTAATTCACCCTCCATACTTCTTGAACTCACAAGACCTTACAATTCTTGACTATGTTGTTCTTAAACCTAACTGATGGTGAAAGTTGTCTAAAATAGGGTATAAAAACTTCCATCCTTGAGTTTATTTGAACATCTATTTACACATGTTCATATAAACATCAAAACAATCACTCTTACCTATTTACCTGTAGTCAACTATAAGTCAAAATTCTTCTAGATGTCTTTATGTGTTTTGACCTTATCTCATGGTTAAAACCTTACTTGAATTTTTACATAGTGGATTCACATGAATGGCTAAAACACCATCAAACACATGCCTATACTTCTTGCATCAACTCACCTATCTGACCTGTAGCTGGGTATGGTTTTAGAGGGGTCTACATAGACTTGGCTTAATGTTTAAAGTTACTTAATGTGATCAGGTGACCACAATTTATATAATCTCTAATTTATTTATTCCCTTTTCATTTCTATTTATTCCAAAAACTAATCTCCTTCTCCCTTGATAGTGAAACCCTGTCCTCATGGTTCCTTTAGGTGAGTATGGGACTAACTAAGCTTGTTCATGATGTTGAAATGACTCCCTTTGGATTATTTTAGGTCATCAATTTATCTATATGATCTTTTAAATTTATATGAATAAAAACCATTGAATCCTATTGATAAGTGATTTTTTGACATCTCTTACCTCTTTGACCCCTGTAGGTGTCTATTTCTTGTATGTACGAACTATAGATGTGAGTAAGGGTTAGAGTAAAATGTATCAAACTCTTTTGATGACCTCCATGCTTAAATTAATCTATTTAATTTAATAATATCCTATAAACATAGAATATTTCTTCATTTACTCATTTAAGTGTTGAATTCATTTTGTAATTTAAGCCCTGTAGAGTTCACTACCTAGTTTTAGTGGTTCAAGAGGCATCTTTAAGTGTCATAACAATTGCCTTACATCAACCCATTTGAATCCATTTTTTGAAAAAGTCCTCTCTATGCTAGAGGAAAAAAAACTTCCTAACTCAATTTTTTAAAACCCTTTTCATCTTCATTCTAAAACACCAACAAAACACCTGAGACCTTTATTTTGCTATTTTAAGGACTGCATGCCTGAAAACTTAGTCACTATCTTGGAAAATATCTTCCATATTTTTTAGTCATCCTATCAATTTAAAATGCATGTTAGGATATATTCTAACCTATAAAGTCTCCTAGGATGAGTTCCATAAATTGAATATCATTTCAAAATGGATCCTTTTGAGGTGATCCTTGTTAAACCAACTATAGGTGGATGTTTTAATACACCAAAAATTAATTGGATAAGAGAAATAGCACACTATCCCTGAATATGGACTTTGTATGCTTATATCAAACATGACAACTACACCTCTATTAATTTAAAGAAATTGTATACATAATAAGCCCTTTCACCCCCAAGGATGATGTCAATCTTGGCTGGAGGTGTGGATTTACTATATGTGGATTTTGAGTGTCTAGAATGGACCAATAAGGATAATAAAAATGCCTCATTGGAATCTAGACTCAAATTAAAAACTTTCCAAAACATTATTTCCATCAACTAGGTTTAAAAACAAGATGAATAACACCTATCCCATCATAACAAATCTTGAAAACATGTTGGATAAGGTAAACATGAGTTTTTCATGACTAATTGACATGATGAATGAACTTATCACTAAAATTTTACCTTTCAAAAAAATCAAAGTGGAATTTATCCAACTCCTAATGTATTTAACAAGAAAATACACATTCATCATAGCATTTAGATCCTTCTCTCATGGTAGTAGACTGACTATGTATGACAGTCATAGGGTAAACTGGTTGTGTGGCATTCAATGACTACACTTTTATGGATATTACTTAGAGAATGAAATTTAGGGAAATTATAGATAATTTAAAACATTAACAATGACTTATCATAACCCTGTGAAACCATAAACAAGCATGGAATTCTTGAAAATGGAGGAAAACTACCAATTAACATAGATTGGACTAGTATACAAATTTGAATCTATTGGCTCATCAAATCAAATTGAAATATGAAACCAAGTATGGGAAGAATTAAATAATGAATTAAAAATTCTCTAGAAGAAATCTCAATAGCTAAACTATATATACTTTCCAAAACAAGACCAATACCTAAAGGATGCATATATTGATAGGTGGATTTGAATAGTCAACTTCAAATAGATGATTCATAAATAAAAATTGATCAATATTTGAATTATTATTATAAAAATTAAGTTATTTTATTCTATAATATACCCACAATATTTTTTGTCTTGAAACTTCTTGTGTTACCGTACCAAGCAAAAACCTGTAAGTCACTTTAGTGTGTCTAAAAAGCCAAAAAAAGAGCATAATAGTTTTGGCCTCAAAATGGCACTTAAAAATTAATTATAGAATGGATATTAATGTATGTAATCTTAAGATTCATATTTAAACATTTTAAAAGTGGCACACTTCTCAATGAGGTCATATAAGTGTCAATCTCTCCTTTTTCCTTAACAAAATAGACTTATCTTTGAACAACCTACCGAATTTTTAGTAGTGTCAGTTATATAAGACTTTTAATGACAAATGGGACATGAAATCACATTTTTTACACTTGAAAATTTACAAATAAACCTGTATAAATAATTAAATGCACTATTTTGACCCTTAAAATGACCCAAAAAGACATGAGATACTAATGAAATAAGTGACCAAGGATAATATACCATTGAATGGCATAAATTGACCTATGAAACACCTAATGACATGATATTTCACACCTTATAAACCTATAAAGTCATTTTTATACCTATAAGTGCTCTAATTTGACTAAAAAGTCAAATTTGTTCAACAACTATGTTTTTGGAAAGGTGAACACCCTCATCTAATGGTGCCTAAAACAAGTTTTCACTAGAAGACTGGACTTTCTCTTGACTTTTAGCTTGGTCTAAAAGTGCCTCAAAGAGGTTTTCACTTTAGGACCTTAATTTTTGATTTTTTTTTTTGTCTTTAAGGGTGTTCACCCATTCTCCAAAACAAGCCATAGGATCCAATTTGATTAATGACCCTTTTTTGTGGTCTCCCAAAGGAACATTGTCTCATAGGCCTAGAAAATCACAAAATTCCTCATCATTCTCAAAATCATCTACATGCACTATGTATTTTTATTGGTCCTAGGCTATAAGTTAAGGGTGATTCAGAGGAAGTAGATTATGTTGAACAAGTAGGGTAAGAGTATAGATGGAATGGGTGTTAAATAGATTGGTATTGGCTAGATATTTATAAAGGCTATGATCAGACTCTACTTCACTATCAACATTATCATCAATAGTCATTACTATTGGAAAACAAATAAGATACTTAGGGTCACCCCCATGTAGTTTAAATTTGAGACCATAGGTTTATTTGTACCAAGTTATAGAAATTAGCTCAAGTGTACCCTATTGATTTAGCCCAAGTCCTTATCATTCATAGGTGTGCTTATCCATTATCCTATTAGGAATGGGGTATTTAGAATTTTTATATTAATTGACTAGTTTTTCATTATATAACCAATCTTTCATCATCTATAAGTGGCTCTTATTCTTAGCTAGTGGCTAGTGTGAAAATGATAGGAGCTAGACTATGCAATTTGACATTTTGTTTTCATTTCCATTCCATTAAAGGTGGTTTGTATTTAGGTCTTCCATAATACTTGGGGTTATATGGAAGTTTGGAAATTTGAAACATGTCATGAGTTAGATATTCTCCTAGGCTATTGTCTATGATGGTAAAATTATTAGACATTTCAGGAAGTGGCATATAGGAAAATGAATCAAGCGTATATAGGTTAATGTAGTTGGCCTCTAGAAAATCAAAAAGTATTTCTTTACCCTTATCCTTTTCGAGCACTGGATCTAAACCAAAATGGTAGTTACAACTTTTGTACTAGGCATAATGTTTGTAGGGTTACAAATCTCTATGGATAGTGACCTCCATGCCACAATGAGAAAACATGAGACACTGATGCAATGTTGAAGGGATTGCTTGAATTTCATGTATCTAAGGTCTACACAAGTGTAAATTATATGAAAAATATATGTCTAAAACATGTCATGATGTATCATAGGTTAAAGTCTTAATGATAACTAGCAAGCTAATGGTGCCTTATGATTTTTGCTCTTCATTATCCTAGGCATTGATTGTGATCTTTTATGGATAGAGTTTGGTCATTGTGTATCCAAAATGATTGATGAGATTTAGAGACATAATATTTAGGCCTAATCCATTATCTATGAGGACTTACTTCACTTTGTGTTGCATTATGACAACTTTGATGTACAATAGATTATTATGGAGAGGGCTAAGGGATGATATATCACTATGGTCAAAGGTTAATTATTAGCATGGATCTAGATGTCCAAATAAATTTTGAAACTTATTTGGACATATGTCATTTAGAACTTGGGATTGGCCAAGGAAATCTATTAAGATGTTATTATATATGGTAGATGTATGCAACAAGTCCAAAATGGAGATTTATATGTGCATTTTTGTAAGTTATTCTATAATATCAAATGTTGTTTCCTTCAAAGAAGTAAATGGATTGTTCCTAGCCAGAATAGTGAGTTGGATGGGTTCAGTGGTAGATGGTTTTGGTCCTATAATGGCAATATTTGACCATCAAGTTATGATTAAATAATTAGGATTAGAAATAATACCATTATTTCTATCAAATGATGGAGGTGAGGGGATAGATAAGATAAGTCTCAATGTTAGTGCACTTATATGTAACCATGGGGCAATGGTGAGTTATCATGTATAAGGTCCAAAAGTATTAATCCCTACTTGTTGGTATACTTATATGTGGTCCTAGGTCAATTAAGGATCATTGGCATAGTTTGTTTGATTAGAGTTGGTTAGAAATAGTCCTATTTAGTTAGAACTTGGTTTTGGATTAATGGTAATGGTGGAAATATGAAATCCCTCAAGATGACCTAGAATGTTTTTGTAGTCATATTCAACTAGATGGTGTTTTTATTGGGTATTGGCATCATTCTAGCTTTGGTTCCATCTATTTTGTTGACACCATTATTTTTATTAGTATTATTATTATTTTTTCTATTCATACTATTGTTACTACTAGTCTAACGTTGGTTATTATTATTGTTGGTTGTTATTATTTTTAGGAAAAGGGTTTTAATAAAGACACATGTTCTAATTGGATGTAAAAGATATATTATCCAATGCTATTCCCCCATTTTCCAACATATTTTGAATGATATGTTTGATCTATACACAACAATGTAAATTATGCACATTAACTTGATGGTATTCACATTATTCATTTTTGGATAAGGAATGTCCTTAGGATAGTGTATTAGAATCAACAAATTAATTAGATTATCAATAGATAACTTTTGAAACATGGCTTTAATGGGCTCTCCAAGGTCACTAAATACATGATGATTAGGGACATTTCTCCTTAGAGGAGGGATTTACAAAGGCAAACATTGTTGTATTTGTTGAGTGGGTCTAGGTTGATGCAAAGGTTACACTTACAGAATAGTTTTTTGGTGAGGAGTAATTTACATTTGTGGAATTGGCTAAGAAGATTTTGTTTGCACCATTTAGACATGTCGTGACTCAATTAATCCCTTTCCAAAAACATTTTTATTATAATTAAAATGCTTAGAATTTTCATAATTACTAGTGGCGGGTGGTGTTGATCCTTGTGTTTGGACTTAGTTTTTGTTTTGATTGTGGCCATTTTCTTGGTTTTGGTTCTAATTTTGGTTATATGAGGTAAGATTGATAATCCCCTTTTTAATAAAGGATTTTTTGATTAAAAAATTTTTGTTGATGATTTCCTTCAAATTGTGTGCACATTACAACTTTAGATGTTAAAGTATTTCACTATGTAATTTTTTGGTAAACACATTGGCTAATTATTTATCTGGTAATCTATGGGTGAGGTAGCTGATAAGTGCTCTCCATTACTATAGATAGCTTGGAAAACTTTCATCAGCCTTTTATTTGGTTTGGGTAAAATCTACCAATGAAATCTCATCCTTAAGGTTATAGGAGAAATGCTACACAAGCTTTTCTAAAAGGTCATCAAAATAAGATACTGAGTTTTTCAATAATTTCAAGAACCACTCTAAATCCTATCTTGATAGACTTTGAGGAAACAAAATTTAGAGGTATATGTCACTATAAGCTACTGGCTAGAAAGCAATAAAGAATTAGGTTAAATGTGTCTTAATATCTCCTTTACCCTAGTATTTGTCAAAACTTGATGGCTCATACCCTAGAGGAAATAGTATTTACAAATAATCCATATTGAATGGGTAGGAATATGCATTATCCAACTTAAAGTTCTTGTTATGCTTCCCAGCATAGATGGTAGTAATTACATCCTTCATTTTATATAGTTCTTATGTGAGGAAACTGGATGGAACATTAACATAAAGTAGAGGCTAGGTAGTCAAAATTAGAATACTTTGACTGGGGTATAGTGGAGGCATGATTTCTTAATAATGTTGGTTTGGTTAGGGAACTAACTAGGAATATGCATCCATAGATTAGTATGCGATTTTTGTAATTACGCATGTTTAGGTGTGATATTGTAGTTTGGATTTGGTATATAGGCTTGGTTTTAAGGTAATTATGGATGAGATGGAAGGATATAGTTTAAATTAAAGTATTGTGCCTACTGAGGTTGAGTAGGGACTTGATGATGAATAGTCAAACTTGGCTGAATAAGGGGAATTTATTGTGAAATAAGTCCATGTCAATGAATTTTTGGCACATTTAGAATAAAATACACTTATTTCTTAATTGGTACTTGTTTAATATTAGTACCTCTTTATTTCATGAATACTTGTTGTGAATTAGATGCTTGTTAGATATCTGGAATTTATTACTGACCAATAGACATACATTATTGGTTAGACAAAATTTATGAAGGCATGTTGCTCTATAACTATTGAGGTGTACTTGTCACTACCTAATGAGATAGAACATTAGTTTCCCCCTATTGAGGTGGGATAATGTTTGATCTTTGATGTATTGGTATACTTAATTATGCCTACTTTTGTGGAATTTTAGTCATCACTTATTGTGGTAGAGTAGAATTCATCATGTTTTTTTGAGTTAAGGCACTAGTTTGTAGTTGACTTTTTAATCTTTGAAATTACATACTTGATGAAGTAGCTAGTTGAGAATATAAATAGTTTGTTGTAGTTGGGAGGTAAAAGTTCCTACCCCTTGCTATTGTGAACCAATCATGGTTTTTACTAACGACACTTATTTTGGACTATTTTTTTGTGCATTTAAACCACTTTGGCGTTGATTGGATGACATTTGTGTGTTATCCACTATGTTTGTCACATTTGTCTATGTATAAGTAGTAAACATTTCTTCACTGGTGGGTGTATTTAACATGTCTCCAACTAAAGTGCTTTGTGTGAGTGGGTCTATACCCAAATTATCTTGGCATTTTAATTCGATCAATAATCCTTTTGAATGAGCTAAATAGGTGAGAGGATAATTTAACATGGTCATGATATTAAAATTGCATGCTAAGTTTAAATAGGTATGTTATGTTATCTACATCTATATAAAGTGGTCCTCCATGAGGCCCTTTCCTATGAAAATCATACATGGTTATTAATATGTCATCAACACTAGAAAAGGGTTATTTGATTTTTTAGTTATAAGGCATAGTTGTAAGCACTCTATCTAGACTAGGCAAGTTTTCCTCGTGGAAGTTAGTTGGAAAATTAGACCCTAACTCTATGTATCTAATTAACACTTTGTCCTTATTTGAAAACAAGTGATGATTAAACAAATAGGGATCATGTGTTGATGGCATCATGATGTAGTATAGTTGTTGTTGAAATTGGTCTAAAATTGATGATATGCTAGCTAGGTATTGCATTGTTTATTCTTGGTCCTTCTCTGAGTATGAGGGTGTATTGACCAAATAGTGAGCTAAAATATCTAAGATTTGTTCCCTTAATTAAGTTTTATAAGGTGGATAAGGATTAATCTCACAAACTACATCATCACCATAAGGGTCTTGAACATAGTCATCTTGTGTAACCACATTACCATATCCTAGATTTTACATGGCTCTACTACGAGTATAGTGAGACATATTTACATCAATGATGAATGATTCGTGAAAAAGGACTAGAGTTATATAAACTCTTAAAAAATGTTCAAACGATAAATGGTTATATCTTGGTATAACTTAGTTGGAAAGTGGAGATCTATCTCCAAAAGATTATATGCATTAAAACTTGGTACGAATAGTCTAATGCCAAATGTATTACAAAAAGGTCAAGTGGATAAATAAAAACTAGAATACCAAACTCTATGTTAAAAGTGTTTCAAACAAATATAATCTAAAAAAAAAAAAAATTCTAGGTCTTTTAAAGAAGGAATAAAAGCTAGGTTCAAAAATAGGCATGTGTTAGGTCTTTTGGGAAGGTAGAAAAGCTAGACTTTAAACAAAACAAGGTGAGAGATTTAATATAAAAAAATTTTAAACACTTTGACATAAAATAGGCATTTAGATTTGAATGTGAACTTGGTTAGTTGGCATAAGTCATGAAAAAATAGGCATATGGAAGATAGACTACTTCCCCAAATTTAGGCACAAATAATAATTTTCAAATTGAATTAAAAATTAGGCTAAGTTACACAACCCAAAAGAGAAAGATTGATGTCTAGGAAAAAATCACATAAGGCATATGTAAAAATAAATCAATGTTTGGATTTGAACTTATCAAGGAGAATTAATTTTTTTTTTTTTGGAAAACTAGGCTCCTTTAAACAAATAATAAGCTATACAAGAATGAATGACATAGTGGCACTAAGTATAGATCCCAAAGGCACACATGGATTTGGTTTTGAAATGGAATTTAGACACAAGGAAAATACGTCTTTGAAATTATTTGAGTTTCATAATAACATTATCATGCTCTAAAGATATGATAAATGGTTTTTTTCAAGACTTAAAGTCACAATATTATAAATGAAGTGGGTATCATAATGACACCCTTTTTAAAAAAGTGACATACACAAACAAGATTTTTCAAAAGACTCATACAAATGTACAATGTCAAATGAGCAGCGTAATGCCTCCTCAAACAAAGGGGTGATGTATGTACAAAACTCATTTTCAACATGTTATAACCAAAAAAATATATATTTCAACTCACAACCATGAAATAAAAGGATAAAATGACAAAAACACCTAAGTGTAATGTCCTAAATCCTAAAATTTATAAGGTTGCATAATACTATTGAATTCCATAAATATACTCACTCTTGAGAGGAGTTTATATATTAATCCAAAAAGTATATGCACATGAAAAATAGGGTTTTTATGCCCCCTCTTCTCTCAATAGTTTATACTATGAAATGGAACTTTAGGCTACTCGACATACATCAATATTACTTTCATGCCAAGTGGGGTTTGTTCTGAACCATTAAGTTTTGCTCATTTCTAGATAGTCTCAAGTGTGGTTAACATAAGAGATGCTCATGTCAATTGGATCTACATTAACCAGCTTATTGTGAAAAGGTATTATCCTTTTCACAACCACTACATCCATCACTTAGTTTAGTGTGATGTTTGAGTTGATCATATGTTCTAAGGGAAATAGTCACTAATGGAGGTAGTTTAACTGCTCAAACTGACATCTTAATAATTCACCAACTCAATTTGTATACCCCACTATGGAGTGGGGTTATAATGATGCTAGGATATGAATTACCAAGTCAATTATTACATAAATAACCTTTGAGGAGGTGATGATCTCATGTTATCAAGCCAAAATTCATAAAACTAATCACAAGTGAAAAGACTTTATGGTCATTTTAGGGTCACCTAAATCATACAAGTTTGGGGAGGGCCTTAGAGATGTTCTTTTCACACTTTTGGAGTAAATTAACTAGGGAAAATAATGAGAAATTTTGGTCACTCTAATTCACTAAAGGGGATGGGGAGAGATCATACACGCATCACTCATTTTTGCTAAAAACAAATAACTTTCAACAAACAAGCATAAAATAAATAACTCTTAGGAGTATGTAACTAAATTTGAAAGTTCATTTTATTTCACCAAAATGAAAAATGTTTTGACTTTTGGGGCCCCTTAGAATTCATTTGTTTAAATATTTAAATCAAATGAAAATGATTTAAACAAAAATATTATTAAGACACCAATTAAAAATGTTAAATTTGCAAGTTGGAAGTATTTTAAATGTCTCCTTATGGCCTTTGGGTCCTACAAAACATGTTAGAGAGTCTTTGTGATTACAATCACTTCATGGATGAACAAATTAATTCCTAAATATTATTCTTGGGTTTATAAATAGTAAAAAACCATAAAACATACAAAAAAACTACAACTACTTCTGCAAAACTATGACTATCAGCATAATATCATAATTATAGGAAAATAGGATATTAAATGTAATATCGCTACTCTAAGTACAAAATTGATGAAATAAGGGAAATATCACTACTATGAGAATAGTGATATTTCAACTTAGTCTAAAGTTGTTAGCATAAACCATTATCAATTAAGGGTAATGTCATGAAAGTTTAAGCAATACCACAAAACTTTTGGCAATCCGTAAATCTCAAACTAGTGATATTGTAATATCACCATTTTTATGGTGATATCATGACTTTCAGAGTCATGATATTGTAGAATCACAAAATATCCTATAAGTAAAAAATAGTTAGTAGAAACCTTGATAGTTAAGAACAAGAATGTAATAAATAAGAAAAAATTGTGATTGTGTAAGTAGTGATATTTTATAATATCATGATTTTAGAGAGAAAATTGTGATTACATAGGATAATTTTGTGACTTCTAGAAAAACATATTTTGGCCTCAAATTTCCACTTATTTTAGTCATCATGATTAAATTTTTACATTAAAATCATTAGTATAATGCTCTTAAATTCCTAAATAGCAACTTTGTGGGGTGTGGTTCCTACTAGGCATGCCAATATGTGAACTATAAACTTGACATACAGGGGAGGTTATTCTTGTGGTAGTCTCACAAAATAAATGAAATGAACACACTAAATTCTTAACACCTATATCCTAGACACTAGAAAGAGCTTAGGTAAGAAGACTAAGTGAAAGAACAAAAAACATAAAAGAAACAACTCTTTTACCTTCCTTGGAGATCTAAATGGCTTTGCTAAAAGCTTACTCAGCTTGTGCATCAAGAACTCTTTGAAAATGGAGGTGTTTTGGCTCCTTCTCTCCTTAATATCTTGGCTTGTGATTGCTTGGCTTAAGATTTGGGCATGGATACACTACCTTCAAGGCATTTGGGAACTATAATAGTAAATTAAAAGAGCTTGTTTAACATATTTGAGCATAATCAATTTACACAAAAATAGATTAGAAACCAATAGGCATGGCCTTGTATTTATAGATTTAGGAATTAACTCTCACCCAAGATGTGTTAAGGTTAAATTTAGGATTGGAATGGGTTGAAACTAAACTTAGGTAAGTTAAAAATAACTCCAGTAGATTTAATAGCTTTCAATTAATTATGATTTGAAATTACTAATCATGGCTCCAAAAATTAGATATTTAAAGATATTTGCAAAGAGCTTGACAACTCATAAATGCAATGATGAATGTCTATGATATTTTGATTTTTGAATTTCCTTTTTTAGATATTAATTAATTACAAATTTATAATTCAATTAGGAATTTAATATTTTTTATTTTGCTTAATTGATTTAGATTAGCCTTTTAGCTCTTTCAATAATATTTAATCAAGTGTGCAAGTGCCCTACTTAATAGGTCCATTGGACAAATTGATAGTTATTATGTTAAAAGGTGATTAGGGATGAATCTATGAGAATTTATTATTGAATATAATAGAATACCCTAATTAGGTATGTCTCAACATGATTCTGAGCTTTGATGAATGGTGCACAAACAAATTTGGGACATTTAGTGATTCTAGGCTTAATTTTCAATGGTTAGTAGGAATCAATCTAAAGTCAAATATAAATCTAGTTATGGATAATTTTAGGGCGTATAAAATATACAAAGGTATATTAGTAGTATTTTTTATTTATATTACTTTCATTATTGATGTGTACATTCATATAGTTGGTAGTGGTCAAATTGTTTTGGCACACCACATCCATTAGAGTAGGTTTATCTCCCTTTTCCTAACAAATTGATATATTAGTGAATGAGCCTAATTGATACATCAAGGGGAGATAGTCCTATAACATAGATATTCAATCCACCTAAAATTTACCCACATCATAGGATTGTATCCATGTTACCCCAAATTTAGAAGGCTTGAACAATCTTCTAAGGGTGAAAATTTGGGCTCTAACATTGACCACATATGAAAATTATGCATGGGTTCATAAAAATTTAGTTCTCATGGACAAAAAATATTGATACATATGAGGATTTAATCATATTATTAAAATTTTCAATAAAACATAATGTCAGGTAAATATTATTTTATGGTGATTTTGAATTCATGATAAACTAGGTGAGAAGCAAATTCTAGTATAAGATATTATACTTGAATAAATATAAGCATTGAAATTTGGATTTGATTTAATATTTTGATGCCTTCAACATCATTCACATACCTAGGGTATTAAAAAAATATGTAGACTACTTATCATCTTCCATGGAAAACTTATCTCCCCTTTAAAAATTGAACTTTAAAACATTTTTCATAGAATTTTTCCCATGTCCCTCAATCCCTAATAATGTCAATAGTTTTTAAGTGTTTGATGAAGATAAGTAAATCATCTACTTCATGAAAATAATATGGGTCTTTAAATTCCATACCATTTTAAAAAAGTGCATATATATAACTAATAGTATAAGTAATGATGGTCTCATAGACCTTATTTAAAATAAAATCTCAAATAGGATGATGTCTTTGTAAATGGCCTTTGATTAATATGTTTATGCCATAAATCAAAGGAAACCAAAAATTTATGAAAATTACTTGGTGATATTTAACTTTGGAACCATAGAGTACCCCCAACATGTTAATATTGGACTTAGTTTTTCCAAATCTGAGAGGAAGAATTTAAGGAATTTGTTACAAAATACAAGGATGTGTTTGGCTAATCCTATGATGAGCTGAAATGTTTTTACCCACAGATCATCACACTAATAATACCACTTAAGGATATATAAAAAAAATTTAGGTAGAGAAAAATATTGGTAACTATAGTTTAATAACCTATCACTTATAGATAATTCCATAAATTTCCTATTTTCATAATCATATACCCAATCTGGAACTCAACTTGGGTTGCAAACCTAGTCCTTATGCATAAAAATAATGATGAAATCTAACTTTGTGTTGATTCCATAAATTTTGAATAGAACCTAAAAAATTAACCTTACCCTTTATTAATGAGGTGATTAATATTTTTTATGGGTCCAAAATTATTTCTGTCTTAGATAATGTTTCTAGGCATAACCAAGTCTTAGTGGAGAAAGAAGATATAATGAAAACTACTACTCCTAAGTGGGGAACTTTTGCCTACAAAATAATACCTCTTGGTTTAATAAATGGAGGTTTAACCTTAAAACATGTATGGATGTCTCATTCCATGATTTAATTATTAAATTCATCATAATATACATGGATGACTTGGCTATTTTTTCAAAAAATGGGTCATAACATTCAGGCCATTCACAACATATCCTTGACAATTGTAAAAGGTATGGAATTTACTTAATACCAAGAAAAACATATTCAACTTCACTTAAAATATCTATATAATCTCAAGGTAAGTAATATTTATTTAAATATATAGGGTCAATACCATTTTTAAAATACCATTTTCTAATATTAAAAAAGAGTCAACATATTTCTTTTAGAAAATTATCATTATAGGCAAGTTTATTTCTAGATTCACTGAGATTTTTAGACCACTAAATTTGTTGTTGAAATTGGATGCCAAAGTTAAATGTATTCCAAAATATAATGTGGAATTTTAGGATATCATAAATATTTTTTCTCAAGCCTTAGTCTTGATCATTCTAAAATTTATGAAGGATTTATTTCTATATTCATTTACATCTAATCATACCCTTGTCATTGTCTTCACATAGAAGGTGTATGAGAAATAACACCCCATAGAATTCATGGTCACTAACCTCAAATACATGGATATGAAATAATAAATAATTAATCTTATGATATGGTCAAGGTTCTCAATAAATTCAAATTCAATATAATGGATAGTAAAGTCTACACGATTATTTCTAATCCCATAGTGAAGTTGATGCTTGTTAAAATGAATTATGGGTACACATAAAAAAGTGAAAGTTAAAGATAAAATATTTTGACTTTTAAAACCCAAAAAATTAATACAAAGAGAAGGCTTGTCATGATAATATAAAAGGCAGATCTTAGAATTGATATTATGTAATTCAATAAAACCTATATTTTAGGTAATGATTGGTATGATCATATTGTACATCATTTTCTCAATGGGGATTATACCATTGAGTTACACAAATAATAAATAAGGTATATTAGATTAATATACACCCATTATATGATAAATAAGGGAATTTTATACCAAATACATTATGAGGGAATCTAACTAAGGTGCGTGTCAAAAGAAGAAGGCCATGATATACTATGTCTTTTTCATGAGAAGTTAGGAAGTGGAAATATTTTAGGAAACACTACTAGACACATTATTATTAAAGTTGTTTACTACTAGATAGTTTTTAAAGACACACACAACTAAGTGAGGGCTTGTTATTAGTGTTAGGTGTTCTCCAATAGATATATTTACTTATCTATGGCAATCCAACTAGTAATTAAGGCTCACCCCTTCAATAATGTGAATTAGATTTAATCAACATCATAAATACTAATACATACATAAGACACAAGTTTGTGTTAACCATGATTGAATACTATGTGAGCTAGTTTGACATTAATTCCATGAAAAAATGTAGATAAATTCATGTCATCAATTTCATTGAGGAGAACATTATCACCATGTTTGGTATACCATTCCTACTAGTATGTGACCACAAACTTAATTTCTAATTTATATAATTAATTTAATGGGACTATTATAATATAATTATGCTATAGTTATCTTATAAATATTATCCATAAGGAATATATGTTGTTGAGTCTACCAATAAGGATATAATCAATGCAATCAAGAAATCAATTGATAAGAGGCCCAAAGATTGGCACTCCTTGATAAAGTATGCACTATGGGTAAATGGAATTTGATTCAAATAATCCATCAAGTTATCCCCATTTATACTCATATATGGCCAAGAACCAATCTTATTACCCTTAGGTTACCTACATACAAATTCATGCTATAATATATAAAGTATGATGATAAAATCTAGTTTAAATTTCTAAACATTGTCTAGATTGAAGATATGCATGATGAAAATATTAAAACATTGATCAAACACCAAGGCATTGTTAAAATCATGGTTCTATGAGAGGCCTTGAGTAAATTATTTTATAATTTCATACTTATTCCTATTATGTGACAAGACACATGAAATAAAGGGGAAACATGATAGTTTATCATAATTATGGTTATGACCATATCAAATTATAAAATCTTATGACAACAATAATTTTAGATTGACATATTTACAAGGTCAATATTTGGCATAACCTATGAATGGGTAGTATTTGAAGAATTTCATATTAGTTACACCATCACAAATAGTTTTTGAGTGAATTTAAGTTGTATTCTAGGTTTAGTAGTAGGTAGATAGTTCTATTTTATTCATTTTATCATGTTTTTAAGTTAATTTTTTTATTCTTAGATAATTTTTATTTCCTACTTTATAGAATACATTCCTTAGCATTTTCCTATAAATGAGTCTTTCAAGACAAATATTTTATGTGGTATTATGAATCTTGTGCCCAAATCCATGAATATTTGATGTACACTAATAATTTGAATTACCTAGGGATCATAAATTGTTTAATACTTGAATCATGAAGTAATGGAAATAATATGAATTAACACCAATATGGCTCATCAACTTTTGTGTTTCGTTATGATTGATAGTTTCTTATTATCACACCATCAATGGTTTAATAACATTTATGCATTATAGGAGAGTCTTACTTACGCTCAACATATTTAAGGTATTGTTAAAGTGAAGGATAGTAATTATATAAGGATACTCACAAAACTTTATGATAAATCCCATAACTTGATCACATTGGTTACCAATCGATTTGATTGAAATCGAAGAAAAATCACTAGAAAAAGGAGAATTTGAGTACAAAATATAAATCATAAGTTTTCACTTGAGAAAGCATGATTTAGGTAACTTCCACCATAGGATCTCCCATTTGGATCTTAGTGGAGAAAGGAATATAGTGGAGCTAGAGGCATATATTCAGGGATAAGGATTACGAGTCAGTAGTAGAGTAATGCCCACACAATCCCTTTATAATTCAAAAATAAAAATAAAGTACCCATCAGAAGTTATGACCTAAAGCTATTAATCCCATTATTTTTTTACTTAATCCTATGGCATACTATAGTTAATTCATTGCACACATGGGCATGACTATTGGTGTGATGTTTGAACTTTCCTCATCCTATAATGGCCTATTAACTTTGAAAATCATAGTTTGACTGTGTAATTTTTTTTTTTTTGAAATATTGATGTAACTATTGATATTAACCTAGTACTCTAAGTTATAACAATCCTTCAATGTTTCCACATAGAGTTCATTTATTTTTGTTAACATGTCCCCATTTCCTTCAAAATGGATGCCCCTTTATTTGTATGGATGCATCCCTAAGAAAGAATAAAATTTTATATTTATGGATGTTAAACATAAAAATTTAAGCTTATTCAAATTAGAAATATTTATAGGTCAAGATAATTACAAGATATTTCATTTTTTAATATTATTGATAATAATTATAAATGGCATGCATATGTTTTATCATTTTATATAATAATGTTTCCAAGTATAAATGAGTATGTCTATATGAAATTAGCCCAAAATAGTTAGATTTTATGAGGCTTTTATGCCTAAGTAGTGGTATTTCAAAGATGTCTATAAAATTTGTAGTCCTTCATGAAATTTATAATACTTAACAAAATTTGAGTGTCTCTACA
>JARHVA010005028.1:930000-1072500 GCA_037957365.1 Torreya grandis
TTAGCCAACTTCTCATGTAAGGATTATTAATCTCCTTATCCAAATTCTTAGTAAAATTAGAAACTATTTCCTCCTAGTTATCCATTATACTAAAGTGACTCTCTCCCTTAATTTATTTCTACTCTCATATCCTTCTTCTTATCGTACCCTTTTACATCTGTGCATTCTTCCAAATCCTAGATGTCAAAATGTCAATTATCTTACTTATAAAAAATCCATATAGTAGAGAAAAGATAGGGATTTATTTTATCCCATCATTCATCAACATAATATATTTATCCCCACTTTTAAATTATTCTCATCATGCCTCCTACATGATTCATCCATCTTCTCACACAATTTAATTATTGTACCTTAATGACTATCATCACTATTATTGGATGATTTGGTAGGCCCCTGCTTGATTTTATTATTGAAAAAACACCTTTAAAAATATTATAATAAAAAATTAAATCCATCAAACCAAGTTCCACAAAAATTAACAAACCTTTCAAAATTCTATATTGATCAATTATCTCCAACATAAGACTTTCCTTCCCTTTCTAAATTTCCTCCAATTTTGACTTTAGATAAATTCTCATATCTCATTTTATCAGGGTGCAATATTCTTTTATTAAATTATTTTCCCACTCCTTATATCTAAATTTATCTTTATATTTTGAGTTGCAGTGTTTCATTAGCTACCCAATCTACTATTGCATTACCTTCTCTCATAGAATGATTAAAATTCATTGAACCCATATTATTAGATATTGTATAAATATCTTAAATGATAGTCCTAGTTATCCAAGCCTTATCTCTCCTTAAAATGAGCACATTAATCAGTAATTATGAATCACCTTCAAAATTGAGCTCCTTCCATCCATTATTTTAGGATATTTTCATACCCAAATGAACTGCTCTTACTTTTGCCACATTATTTTATTTAATACCTATTGCTTTACCAAATATAATTATGGGTTGTCCTTCATAATTTTTAAAAAAAAACACCTGACCCTACTGGACTAGGATTACCTTTTGAATCCCCATTAATTTTTATTTCACCCTTTTATGGTGGCCTCCATCTCTACATCTTATCCTTATTATTTCCTATTGCCATCTCACATCCATCATCAAGATTTTGTAAAGGATCATTATTAAAATGATTAATTAAATAATATATTTATAATTTAAGACCTATGTACTTTGAGATTACAACTAATAATACTATAAAATGATATTAGTTACATATTATAGAGTGCAATACATTAAACACATTTTTATTTATTGTGTATTCTCTTATAGCGATGTTTGTATTATAAATTGTACCTAATACCTTATTTTGTGTTTGTGATGGTGTGGTAGCCATTTTGAGTATAATTTATAAATTATATGTAATAATGATTGGATTGTGTGTTAAATGCCTCTTCATAACGATTGAATTTAATAGAATGATAGCTTGGTTACTTACACTTGAAGTTAGAAAATAATTTATAGTTAAAATAAATATATTATTTTTGAATCTTATTTATATATTTATTCCACCTTTTTGGCTCCCTTTGTTAAATAAATATTCACATTAGTTACTATAAGTCCCTATGCCATGTTAAAAATTAGGAAAACCTATTTAGGACTCAACAAAACATGTGTGGGTCATTGTTATAAAAAAATTAAGTGTTATACCACCTTCATATAAACAATGCATTAAAAAACATTACTAAATTAGATAAGTAAACTAAATGAAACCATATTTTGAGTAACCCAAAAATTACATTAATGTTCATTAGTTAAACATGAATGACCAATTCATGTGTTTGAATAAATCCAATAAATTTTAAAATCTAGTAATATATATTACTAAAATTAGTTTTACACGTCACACTACCCTATGAAATATGTTCTTAAGATCAATAAATAATTAAATATATTTAAACTAGTTAATAAAAACAAATGCACTATATTTTTTCTAGGTTTTATGCCAAGAAAATTCTAGGAATGATGTAAAGTACTACAATGACCACTTGAATTATTATTTTTAATTTACATCCTATTATAAAATTTGATCCATCAAGGTTGTTTCCTAAGAAGTATAACACTAATAAATATTTTTATTATCAAAAAGTCTTAGGACATCCTTTGAATAAATGAATAAGTTTGAAACATAAGATCCAAGAGCTCATCTAAAATAATAAATTTCAAGTAAAAGGGGTATACATGTTATTATCTCTGAGTTACATATTTCTATTATTGGACTCATCAACTCACTAATATACCTAAGGCACTTTTTTATATATTATATAATGTCTATCCATTCTTAATACCACCTTAATTTTATCATGACATTAAATTCTTATCTCATTAGATTTCCTCTTTCTCTCTCTATTTGTCTCTATCTCTATCTCTCTTCTATATATTTATTTCTATTTATGTAAATATTCTTATTTATATTATATTTTATTCCCCATGATAAATCTAAATTCATTTTATTGGTTAATGAAATATTATTTTTACTTGAAACTTTTGTACACTGTGGGCTATGCTAATGACATCAAGTTGGTTTTTTTTAATGAATTTTAGGGTATGAATCTATATTAATAAGTCTCCTAGTTATAATTTTTCAAATAATATACATCCAACCCAATTTGTTCACACATAACATTCCACATTAGTAAGAAGAAGGGAAATTAAAACTAATGAGGTTACCATTACAAAATAAAAGTTAACATAATGTATTGAAGATGTAAAGGATAAAAGTTGAGATATCAAGGTAAAATTAGTCTTTAGAGTCCCCAATTTAGGTTTGCTTAGGTATTATTTATTTAACCTTGACTAAAATTATCCAATATAATGGGTATGTTAATGGATATATAATTAGACCCAAGATAAGTATCGTAACCCTATACATTTTATTGTGTACTTTAGTTAGAATAGTAGATTATTTTAATTTATGTCTATCCATGCTTAAAATAATACATGTTTGTTAATACATTATTATTTTTGAATTATATTTATTTATACATTGTGTTTACCATCTAATTACTAATATTAGTCTCAATTACACCCTTGAGGTAGGGGTTTCAAACCTGTCTTATCCAACTAATATAATTGAATCACCTCTAGGTGTGGGTAGCCTATTGAATGAGGTGAGTCTCTAGATATGGGGCTAGTTCCCCTGATGCATCACCTATGCTAAAATAACTAATCCTAATTATATTTCCAAGGGAAAGGGATAGAAAAAGACTTTAAAATATACTATAAACTATAAGAGGTGATACATTAATGTATTAGGTCTCCTTTACTTGATATTTTAACAACATTTATGGATTAAAAAGGGTTAATCACTAACACACTCTTTCCATAAAAATTATTACATGTCAATATTTCACATGGAGGCCATGCCAAATGCCTATAACATAAGGGTGATGAATGAGAGGTCTAATAGAAGACACTAACAATTAGTTTCTATTACAAACATAATTATTAACACCTTCACATGTCATGTGACCTACATAATTCCAATCCACCAGCATCTAGGTGAGAGACAAGGACCTAAAAATGGAGAATGAATTCAACTAGTAATGTAAATCAAGAAAGTATTGAAAACACTAGAAAGTAGTGTAGAGAAGGATAAATTAATCATGGTATTACCTCAAAGGATTTAAGAAGAAATGGGTAGAGTTTTTTCATACCTAGTAGAGGGATGTTTATAATGGATTTCCAAGCCTAATTTATATATATATATATATATATATATATATATAGAGAGAGAGAGAGAGAGAGAGAGAGAGAATATGTCATAGATATGGAGTAGAGAGGACATAATTACCATAAACCATATAAAATAGATAAAAACATGAATTATGGGTAGAAAATATCCCACACTCCTTATCCCATGCATGATCTTAAAATAATTAAGGTTTTTAATCAGCCTTTTGGGCATAGAAGTGTTATAGATGATCTATTTTTGGTCATAGTTTACTTCATGGAGGCACCATGATCATTAAAAATAGTCCATTACTCCATGATATGTGGTAATATATCATGAACCTATTTTGGGAAATATTTACATGTTGAGGCCCTTGAACATGGCCATTACTTGCCTACCTACCATCCTTCATGCCATTTATAGCCTGTATAATGCATTTGTCATCTTAGTGAGAAAGAGACCTAAGAGTTAGACATTTTCAAGTGCATTTTGATATTTATAATGGATTTGAGAGATTGATAAAAGGATTTTTCTACCCTAGAGATACTTTTCACCATGTGAGTAGACCTACAACACTCCCTTCTCAATGCAAATGAGGGCTACCTCTCCACTTGACTATAAGTTTGCTCATTAAAATTGTCTATGATAATATGAGGATTAAAAAATGATTTATTAGAGACCATTACATCTATTCAAAATTTTAATAAGACTTCAAACTCACTCAGGAGATTAAACATGCTTAGGAAAAATGAAAATAGTCCCAAAATCACACATTACAAGCCTTTTCCTTCCATATTTTACCCAACATGTAATACTATTCCTAGTCAACAAGGGACACATGAGACATATATGTGTTCTATTGATTTTATAAAAGTATTTTAAGGCTGTTAGAGCCATTAGTATTATTTTCTTATCCATTAAGTTCTCTATAAGGGTTTTGGAGGGTTTGGAGTGGCCTACCATATTAACAATGGTTCATAAAGCACAAGCCCTAGATTGGAGACATAATGGAATAAATATTGAGTTCATATACCCCCTAATATTTCACTAATATATTTTTCCCCCATGTATCCTATATAATGAGATATGACCAAAAGTTAGTACCTCTTGAGATTCTTTTAGGTAATCTATGTATAACTGCAGTCTTAAGGATCATTCATAAAGTCATCCCCCTAAATCCATATCTCTCTATCATGGATGGAAAGTTAATATAGGTCCTTAAAATTCCATAAGATCACTCTTCCCCATTTATATTTTTCAAATATATGTGATCCTCTCAATCTACCTCTTGGGTAGTAGGTCTATGATGGGAGAGTTTGAGGTCTATTAGGATAAAATGTTAATTTATTGCCTCTCCCTACTTATAAATGAATATTGAGGGTCTATTCAGCCTCCCCACATGATCTCACATGATTTTTCAATGGTATTTGGGTGTATATTCTATAAAAACACTATTTATACCCAAAAAAACATGTAAAAGTATAGGTTTTCTTCCATTTATATAGATGAAAGTACAAGCATGTGAATTGGTGATGAGCTCTGCAAAGTGTAGAATAACATTTAGGTGTTCTCTAAGAAAAAATAGTGCATTAGAATCCATATATCTCACCCATTATCCTATCAAACTCTACCAAGGGTTTTAGGAGTGTCTATACCCCCTTGCACTCTTAGTAGTTTGTGAGGTAAGGCTCACTATAAAGTGAAAATGGCTAGCTGTAGTTGTTATGAATTAGATTTTTTTTTGGAGACCTCATATGGATTGATCCTCTCTACTTGAGACCACCCATTGAGACCTAAGTATTTTCCATCTAGATATTCAACAATGTATTGCATTTGACTGACTAAATTAAGCATCTTAATGGAGAAGATAAAACCTAAGAATCCCCAAAAACCTTAAATAATACAAAGAAACCTTAAATTATGCTAAATAACTGATGAACTCATTTGGAAATCATTTATGGGTGTTGGTATTAATATCCATGAGAAAATTTATCCCATTTGAAATAATAACTCCTCCATGTTATTAAATCATCTCTATAACCTAAAGAAGGCACCATACATAAACTTGCAACCTTGAGATTGGTTTTCATGAGAGCAAGTTGAGTTATGCTTGAAGTTTTTCTCTTTTTTTACATGGTGATAAATAAGGAAACTTGAAGGAGATATGATATGAAACATTGGTGACCATGTGGAGTACATGAGGGGCATGGTAGTATCAAACAAACACTTCACTGATCATCTTTGTGCTCTATTTCTTCATGAAACACATATGTTCTAACTTAAAAATATGTAGTCTACCAACTATGGAAGATTTTTTTTCTGATCTAGCCTTATAGGTGCCATGAGAGCATACTTAGAGAATCTTATGATAATAATCAAATTCTTAGAGATATTATTCCATGCTCAAGTTGTTACAATAAGATTAAACCTCTCTCAAAACTATCTATAACCAATCTTATGGGGTTTGCAAAGGGTTTAAGACCACCTGGGGACCTTAATGATTGTTCATAAAGCCCATGGATTTGATATACAAACTAATTCCACTAATATAAATCCCACTAATAACTCTACCTTTGATGAATATCTTGGGCTCTACTCAACCTATATGGACTGTACCATTCACCTAAAAATGGCCCTTGTGAGCTTACCAAGAGATCGATGGAGGTTTTGTTATATTATTTTCCTTCCTTTTATTTTTGTGAGCATGGATTATCCTCTATGATTCCTATAAGGAATCTCCCATGAGATATATGACCTTTTTTTACCCTAGCCTAACTGTACCTATTTTTACATGTCATAAGAGCACCTATAAACCATCTTTTATTTGCATTTTTTTATGTTTGAGATCTTGAGAATCTATTGGAGACTAAAAGTATGGAAATGAGAGATCAAATATGAAGTCACATTTCAAGTGTGTGGGGACATTTTATGCTGAATTAAGGATGTTTGACCCTTAAAAAGACCATTTTTACATATAAAACCACCCTATAATGAATTTTTAGTGGCTTCAAAACTTTTGAGGACATTTGACTCTTGGTGGTGACTTTGGTGGGTGAATGATGTCCTAGGGTCCTATTAACAATGTTCACATGTTTTGAACATACCTCTAAGGAAATACACACATGATAGAAAATTTAATAAAAATTGAAGTATTTACCGTAGTATTTGCTAATAAAGTTAAAAAATGATAAAGTTTCCAAACAAGGTTACCATTCTTCCCTCATATTATCTCCATTCAAGTACTTGGCATGCTTTAATGAACATGTGGCTGATCAAGGACTACAACATCATAGGACATCCATTATGTGTGATTTTTGACAATGAATGTCACACTAATATTTGGTGTAGACTCTTAGACATATTCAACATAATATGGAACCTTGACACAAGTATAAATAAGATGAGATGGTGATAACCACAACACTCTTTGGCATTAGCACACCATATGAACATGTTGCCTATGAGATTAATGACAACTAACCATCTCTTAGACTACCATGACATCCCAAAGACTCATGAATATGACAAGGACATTACTAAAGTGACTACAATAAGAAGTTGATTCTTTTTGAGTCCAAGGGCAAAAAGATATCAACATCACTAGTGAATCCTAGGGGTTGATCTACCTACTGGTTGAGAGAAATATCTCTTTCATCCTTTCAAAAAAGGAATCACATATTAAAATCATGATTTAGCTAATATTATCACTCTAATTGAGATTAAAATCACACTTATCACCATACAAGACTTTAAAGACTAGAAACAACCTCACCACTTATATAACAAGGACATAGTAAAGAACACCAACACCTAAACACCTAAGAAAGTAATAAGACAACAAGGTAAATAAATAACAAAGTAGTAGTGAAAAAGGACATGGAAAAAATTAAACACTTAAAATACTATGTTTAAGGATAATAGATTATATTCAATAATAGTACTTAAGGAACACCCTATTGACTGGGATAGGGAGTTCCTCACCATTCAATTTTGATAGTTGGAATGCATTATGCTCCTTGTAGCTAATGATAACTTGAGGTCTACTCCATAGTATATAGAATTTTGTGTGCTTACATATTTTAGCTTGGTCCTCATCATACTTAAATTTTATATAATTATCTTTAGCCTCCTTAAGGGCCGCCACTTCTACCCACCTAGTGAAGTAGTCTATGGTAGTTAAGACCCATTTATGGCCTACACTAGATGGAGGATATATTATGTCTATAAAATATAGGCCCCACTACATGAATGGTTGTTAAAATTATATGGGGCTTAAGGGAAATGTATCTAGCTTATGTTTTCTAGTAAACATGGAACACTTATAGCATCTCCTAACCTAGGCTTAAGAGTCTATGAATAGGCTTGGCCAAAATTAACCTGCTCTCATTATCCTTACTAATGTAGTCATAGATATGAAGTGGATTACTATAGGCCCATCATGAAAATAATCCATTAGATTATTAATTTGGTTATTTTCCACACATCTCAAAATCATTCCATAAATATCCTTATTAAAGTGGAACCCATCTATCAATACATAGGGGATTGATTTTAATCTATAATATCTTATTATTTCCCTATCTAAACCTATATGACATTATATTGTTTAAAGGAACCTTATCATATATTAAGTCTAGATAGAAGAAAGTGTAGGTATAATTACTTGGGGATCGCTATGAATTACTAAAACTACCTCTCTGTTCTTCTTAACATCTACTTTCAAGTGCTCACATAGTATTCTACCCTTTGCTAGCTTAGTGACCATCACCTCTATGTCATACTCCATGCATATAGTCACCCAACATTCTATTTTCTCACTCAAATACCACTTAATAAAGAAGCATTTGATGCTAGGGTGGGTTACCATGACATAGATCTTATTATTGGAAACCATGTGCCCAAATTTTTTAAGGCTCCTCATGAATACAAGCACATGTTTTCTACATAATTGTACCTCTCCTCATATCCATCCAATCCTTGGCTAAATAATTCTATGGGCTCCTCAAGGCCCTCACTATTTTATTGCATCAACATAGTAGATATGGTGTCACTAATTGATAAGGCATAAATTAAAAATTCCTTTGAGAAATTAGGGTTAAGGAGAGTGGGTGCTTGAGAAATAGCCTATTTTATTACTTCAAAACCACTCTTTCCTTACCTAGTCCAAGTGAAAACCTGATGTTTCTTGAGAATAGAGGTAAAGGATCTAACCAAATCAAAAAATATATGAATAAACCTTATAATGAAATTGATCTTACCTATAAAAATCTAAAATTCTTTCTTATGCTTGGGAAATGATAGGGATAAAATTAAACTTACCCTCTCTAGGTTTACGGAGAGGCGTTCCTTAGACACAATTTAGCCTAGAATTATACCCTCATGGACTACAAAAATGCACTTCTTATGGTTAAAAGAGACCTCATACTAACTTCACCTTTCAAATATTAGCCTTAGGTGTGTCAAGTGCTCCTTATAATCCTTTGAGAAGATTGTAATTCCATCAAGTTATATGAGTACCATCTCATTGATTAATCCATGAGAATATACATTTATCACCTTTAGAAGGTGGATCATATATTGTATGTTCCAAAGGGAATCTTTTCAAAGGTAAAGGTGACCCACTTAGTTGTCAAGGCAGTCTTTTGGTGGTCCTCTTCCTTCATCAACACTTGGTTATACCTATTTTAGTGAATTTCTACTTAATTTCTAAAGAAAGAGAGAACAAAAACTCTATATGGGTATGGTTAAAAAACTTGATTGATTGTACATGCTTGAAATCAAAAGATTGTGAAGAGTTCCTCTTTGGCTTAGGAGGATGACCTATAGATAAGAAAGCATTAATGTAAAATTGTTTGTTAGATAGATAGTTGAGTAGATTGCCTAGTGATAGCTAGATCTTAGAAGTGAGAACTTCCTTAGGGGATATCAATCTACAAATTTTAAACAATCAATCTTATAAATAGAATAGGAAAGTACTTACATCAATGAATCAAAAGGTAATAAAATTGAACACAAGAATGCTTACTTAGAAATAATAAATTAGTGATAAACTAATTAATGTTAGTGCTAGAGGGTTGGGTTATACTTAAAAAAATAAACAAAGGGTTTTTGAATAGGTAGAAACATAGAGAATTGGGTGTGATTAAGAGTAGGTAGTAAAAATTAACTTGCTAGTTGTCACTACCATAGTGACTATCAATAGTTAAGATGACTGTCAATAGTTAAAATGACCATCGATAGACATGGTGACTATCTATAGTTGGACAAACCATCAGTAATTGAGTCAACCATTGATGGTTACAATGTGAGGATATGGGTTGGTAATTTTGGATGATTGATGAGATCCAAAAGATGGATTTTGAGAGATGGGTAAGGTATGGGCTGATTGAAAAATATAAATAAAGTAGATGAATATTGAGAAACAAGTACTTGTCTTATCATAAGTTTATTGGGTGGATGGTGAGGTAGTTAACCTATTGGTAAAATATAGCTTGATTCTAATAGAATAATGGTACCTAAAGACTCAGTGGAGAGGTGATGATAAATGGACTTTCTGATGTGACTTTTGGGTTTTTGATGGTGATTGACCTACAAGAAAAAATCTCCTAGGTTCACAAGCTCTTGATAATAATTATAGGTAGATTTTACCTTTAGGCTCCTTTCTTCTTATAAGAATAAGTAGGAAGTGAAAGTGAAGGTTCAACTAGTCTATCTAATTATAAACTGTCCATGAAAAGGCTTGCAATAAGAGTTAACTAAGTAAAGAAGGTGGTTTGCATGATTTTGGTTAGGGAGGTACACCCTAACTATTGATGATCAAGTTGACTATCACCAGTCATTTTGACCATCAGTGGTCAAGTGCCAAAGGTTAAAAAGGGATAAAAGGTAATGTTGAGCTAGTTAAGTTAAACTAACTACAGGTTAGTTTTGTCATGGGTCAAAGGGTTAAATGGTCCCAAGATGGGTCATAAGTAGTCTAATGGTGTTTCTGACATTTAAAATCATAATGTGCATATTTTTGGTGTCTACATTTTTCCCCTTTATGTTATGTGACTTTAAATAAACTAGCTATAGAATAAAAACCAATATTTGTCAAAGGTATGGTTACTTTAAGAGTGGGAGGATTTGTTTCCCCTCAAAGTAGGAGTGGATGAGGAAGAACAAAATTAGATGCAGGTTTGATAAGTGGTATATGGTGAGTCATGAGGTGGGTGACAAGAGGGTTGGGCATTTGAAATGTAAACTTGTACATAAAATGTGACTAAGTGTGATAGTCAAGATCATGCAAAGACTAAAGTTACCAATGTTGGTAAAAATAATAAGGGCCAGTGTTAAGAAGGACAAGTGACAAGTGAACTACATATAGGCATGGTAGTTGGGAACACTCATAGACATAAGTCTCCTAGGTAGGGTTAGTGTTTCCATATGTATATGAGGTAGGAAGTGATCCTCTTAAAAACACAAATGGGCCAAGTGTCAGGGGTATCCAAGGTAGGAAGTGATCCCCAAAAGACACAAATGATCTAGTTGTGCACTAGGTGGTGTAAAATGCAAATGGTTAACATAGCAAGGTTAATTAGTATGATCAAAAGGACTAAGTATGATCATCCAAAAATATGTAAAATGTGGGTCAAAATGACCAATAATAAGATGGGCATGGTCTGATGGTGGGCTAGAGAAGGGTAATCTCCAAAAATTTTGGTACCTAAGTCAAACATTAAAAATATTTAAAATAGAAATTCCTAGCTGTTGATAGTTAGGAAACCCAAGGGTCGATCATTGATGATCACCTTAATTGTCGATGGTCAAGGGGAAACCTTAAAAATATAGGGATACAAAAGTGAAAGTGAAATTTATTTTTCACTTTCAACTTGTTTTACGTCTATGTAGTTTGATGATCTATTAATTTGGTATTTTGTAGAGAGTGGTTTACTAGTTAGTTAGTTAAGGTAGAATTTATTGATTGGTTGAGCATGTTTGTAGTGATATATCTAGGACCATACATACAATGTAGATGAGGGTGCAGCCAAGTTGCAAGATGCAAGCACCAACCTTGATAGTAATTTAGGAATGAGGTAGGGGCTACTTTAAATTAGTAAATAGTTAATTAAGTTGTTTGATAGTTGAGTTTTGATAGTTTGTAATTATTTGGGTAGGGTTTTGACCTAGGGTTAGGTTTTAGTTAAAATTGGAAAAATTAGTGGGTAAAATTTAAATTTGAATGACAATTTGGGTTGGGGATAGGTAATAGGTTAGATGTAGGTGATTTAGTTTTTGAATAGGGTAGTTTGGATGGTTTTTTAAGAAGGTGGGTCAAGGTTTTTGTCATTGATAGTCACACATAGTGGTCATTAGTAGTTAAACCTAACCATAAATGATCAAACATGATTGTCAGTGGTTGACCATTGAAGGAAAAAACACACTTGACCATCAATAGTTGTAAGAAGCATCAACAATTGAGTATTTAGGGAGGGTGAGGATAAAAATAGAAAGAGATAAAAAATAGTTGTGAAATGTTCAAAAAAAGGTTATGGGTAGTTAAAATACCTAGGTATATGTTTAAGATAGGGCATGTTAAAATGATTAATGTTTTGAAAAGGTTATTATATATAACTAGGTGTTGGGTTTTAGGGAGTTAGGTAGGTAGTAGGAAAATTTTATGGGTATAGAGTTAGGTTTTTTTTGTTAGAAACATTATGAATTTGGTTTGATATGTTTGGGTAGGCTCTAAAATAGGTGGATGTTGGTGGTCATAGGTTGATAAAAATGTTGGTGTTAGGTAGGTCTAGGTAAAATGATTGAAAACAAAGTGTGTGAACTAATTTGACTATTTTTTAGGCATGAGACTAGATCCAGATGAGGGATTAGGTTCCTAAGATCTTTATAGAGATCTATGATGGGATGACTATGGTTAAGTGGATGCACATGGAGAAGGTCAGTCTTGGAGGCATGGTTTACTATCAGTACCTACCATGGGATATAGCTATGATCATGGCCCTCATCGAGAGATGGGACCTAACCATGAACACATTTTTATTATCAACAAGAGAGATTAACATCCTACTATAGGATGTGTATAGGATTTCATGATTGCCCATTTAAGGGGAGCTAATTTAACACATTAAGAGTGAGGAGAGGGATTATCATATGGAACTATTAAATGGTGAGTATTGGATCTATGTCAGGTGGCATTCTAGTGGCTTTAACTATAGGTCATTATACTAGAGGGCTATAAAGGATTGATATTTGATGAATATAATGCTGATGGTAGTGTCTTAAATTGCATTACCAAATTGGATTAGTGGATGATTTCCCTATCTCCTACTAGGAGTATTGGTAGAGATCCTATTGTGTAAGATAGTGTTTAGGTGAGCACTTATCTTATTTGTTTAGGTTTATAGGGAGCTATGGGGATTTCAAGCTCATAGGTGATATGGGATCAATGTTGGGTTCATGCTCCATTATTGTAAATATAAACACATTCAAGTTTTAAGACCACTAGGGCTAACATGGGAGGGATACACCTAGGTACACTTCATGGTGGGACTATTATGATGGAGGGCAAACTATGCAATTATAGGGGTTGGTGGTGGTGATAGAGATATTGAATAGTTTAGAGATGCCTTAGAGGTCTAGTTCTAGGTGATGTGATCTAGAGGCTATATATGGGTTGGCCTAGGTGGGCCCTCTATAGTTATGACACTTTATCACAATAGAGCTATAGGTGGGTTTATGGATGGAGAGAGGGGAAGACTAAGTTTATCCACTTTGATCAAGTTTGATGGTAGTTTGGTCTTATATAGGAGATTTTAGATCCATCTTAGAGGTACAAGAGAGAGGATGTAAAGTTTCTACTTATAGAGCCATAGCCACAAGATGTAGTACTAGATCATGAGGAGCTACTAGCTAGAACAATGATAGATGATGTTGGTTTTGTTGATGGATATGTGGCATGGAATTAGACCCTATATGTAATGGCCAATTTGGGATGGGATGATGGGGATTGATAGGCCATGGATGTGGATCCAATTAAGGCATAAGTACAAGTTGGTGGTCAAGATGGATAGGCAATAGTAGCACTAAAAATTATAGAGGCTAAGACCATAGGTTTATAGGGATATGTGGCCACTCTTTAGGGCCATATTTTCACTTTATGGGGTTAGGTTGCCACCTTGATAGGAGATCAGAATTAGGCTCAGAACTCCCTTGGTTTAGTGACTCAGGAGAGGGATACCTTGGGATAAATGGTAAGGGTAGTGTCAGGATAGGTATCACCATCAATTTTCACTCCTATAATCTGATATTTAACTATAGTAGATGAGTTATGGTATTATAAGGCTATTGTTCTTGCATAATGTCCAAATGAGCTCAGATGGGGGGAGTACAGAGCTAGTCTAGTAGGTGGTCCATCCATGGCTACTCTAGGATAGTGGGCTTCTATAGTGAGTGGACATATAGGCATCCTAGGAGGACCAACACCAGATGGTAGTGTAGGTATAGGATCAATAAGGCACAGTGGTAGTGGTTACCTAGGGGCATGATATTACAAGTTTTGATATGTTGTTTCTATATGATTTTGTTATTGGCCTATGTGTTGATGATGTGATATGTATTTGAAAGAGAGATGATATACATGTATTACATGTATTATTTATAGGTACACATAGTGTATATGATGATGTTGATGATTAGATAGATGTGGTTTATGTTTATATATATTTGTGTTCATGTTATGATGCTAGTAGAGTTAAATATGTTATCTTTGTTTATTGCCCATGTTCATGGTGTATGACTTACATTTGGTACTTAGTGCTTATGATGTGATGTCTACATTTATTTATGGATTATGTTTATGGTATGGTTGTGTAGACACTAACATATGCTTAGTTAGGCCTGAGTTGGTTTTAGTTTATGTTTATGCTTCTTGATTTCTTAAAACATGCTAAATTTTAATGAGTATTTTGGATTTCATTATGCTTAGACATGTGAAAAATGGTTGACTTGTTAAAATGCTTATGAATTTGATTATCATGCATGGTATGGTTATGCTAATGGTTATGGTTATTTTTATGGTTAATGTTCGTTGTTAATGTTTATGATAAAACACATGATGGATTTTAATTAACAACACTAGATGGGAGACTAAAGAATATAATCAAGAGATGATCTGAAAATATCAACTAGTCAGGATAAGATAGGAAGAGGGCACGATGCCTTCTCATTAATAAAGACTAAAAAAACTAAAATTTGGATTGAATTAATGAATGTAATCCCTTTGAATGATTTGCATTAGCATTAATTATTTGTCTAAATAGGCGTCTTAAGCACACAATGTTAAGTAAGCTCAAAAATCCCTTGCATATTGTGGAAAAGGAGAGATGGGTAAAAATGAAACCCTATTGTGAGACTAGCATGCCTTCACTGTAGGTGTTTAAAAAACTAAGGTAAACAAGCCTATGTTAAATTGTGTAGACTGATCAATGTGAGAAGTCTACTTGTGAGTGCCGATTATAGCTTCTACTTTATTATGCTATTTGAGGGCCGATTATGGATTTAAAAATTAGTTTGATTTTTTTGTGAGTTAGATAATAGGTCTTGTGCTACTTGTTGTATATGAGAAGCTAATTGATGTAAGAACCTTCAAAAAAAAATTATGCTTTTGACAAATGCTTACTCATCCATCCTTTGAGGGAGTGGTCTATGTTTATGTTTTTTTTTTATGTTTATTGATATCTATCCTTCGAGGGAGTATTCCATCTTAAATTGGGGAAATTTCAAAGAGGTTTTCAATAGTTATATTTCAAGGGAGCAACCTATGAATGTTAGGAATGACCCATGATTACTTAGTGATAGGAATTTTCTTATTTTGATTCAATTTTTCTTAACATAGACTTGCTTAAGATAGCTTAGTGGTTCACCTTTATGAAGGAAAATATAAAATCACAAGAAGGTTGATTAGGTGTGAAGAGGTTTAGGTGACAACAATCATGGGAATCCATCGTATGAAGGTGTGGAAAGTACCATGGGAACCATGCCATGGGTATATTTGTGATACCCATTATTAATTGATAACTAATTACATGATTATTTTTTTAATTGATTTACCCCTAAAAGAGGGAGATGAATATGGGTAGATAGTAAGGGAAGAGATAAAGTAAAATAAAAGGTGAACTTGATCCTTCTTAACAAAAGAATGGACATAGATGTGAAGCATTGAGGGGCTCAAGCTCTAAGTGGCCTTCAAGAGAAGATAACTGGTAAGCTCATAATCTATACTTATGGGTTATGATATAGGGTCCAAGCTAATTAAAAGTGAATTTTCCCCATTTTCTCTTCTCCATATTACTAACACATTAGTTTTCCTTTAGGATGAGGTCTCTAATATTGAATTTTCACACTTTAAGGTGCTAGTTGTAGGAACACTTAATTTTATCATGATAGAAATGAAGATGGGTTATGGCCATTAGATGATTCTCATCGAACAGCTCAAATTGAGATAAATGGTGTTGATGATAATCATCCTCTAAAATGAGCTCTTGTAAAGATATGTAAAGATGATAATTTAAGAGGCAAGATAGCCTCTACTCCAAACACAAGAAAAAATAGGGTAGCACTCATATGGGTTCTAATTCTATTATGATACACCCACAAGGTGAAGGGGATGTGTAAGTGCTAGTCTTGACCAAATATATTGACCATTTTAGTTAGCATGTTATTAAGAGTTTTATTAGAGGCTTTTACCTATCCATTATCTTGAGGACAATAGGGAAAGGAGAAACTTAACTTAATGTTTAATGTGTCACATACACCCTAGACTTACTTATTATTAAATTATTTACCATTGTCAGTGATAATATTATGAGGAACACCAAAGTAGCAGATGATATGATGGTTAATAAATTCAACAATATTTTCCTCTTTGGTTGAGACTAGATGAATAACCTATACCTATTCAGTAAAATACGTAATCATAGTGATAATAAAATGGTGTCACTATGAGGTATGGGGATTAATTTCCCCAATGAAGTCTAAACGCCATTGTAAAAAGGGCCAAAAATTAGTGGAGACTTAAAGTCTATGGCTAGGTACATGATATAAATTAACATGTTTTTGAAACTTAACACACTTTTTCACATAATCATAGTAGTCCTAGTTAAGGGTGGGCTAATAATAACTAAGACAAAATATGCACTTAGCTACGATGAGGCCACTAAAGTGACCCCCATAGATACCATCATACATTTATTTGATAGTGTGCGAGGCTTCTTGACTATGTAGGCAATGGAAGAGGAGGCCATCAAATCCATTATTATAGAGGATTCCTAACATAATAGTATAGTGAGAGGTACTCTAGATAAACACTATTTGAGAATTCTTAGAGAGGCCAGAAAGAACTATGTCAAGGTTAAGGTATTCAAAGGTTTGCTAATACCAAAGGTCAGGTTGGGACTCCACACTAAAAATGATGGGAGATTATAGTTTAACATAGGATGGTTAGGTAAGTTGGTGGATAATGATAGATAGCTTAGATTCTAAGGGTGTGGATGGTATTTTAGAGGAAAGGGAAGCCATGGTGTTAGAAAACTTATTTGTAGATCATGGGGTTGACTAGATGTAGTAGTGTTCAAATGATGCTAAGAGTTTGTCAACTAGTTCTTTGTAAAAATTTCAAACCGTCATTCCTACATTCATAAGATCCATTGATTTTATTGGACACAATTTGGGAGTCACCAAAGATATTGATTATTTTGACTCCTAGGGTTAAGGTAGTCTGAAGGCCTATTACTATGGCTTCATACTCAACCATATTTTTGGTACATTCAAAATTGAACTTAAAGGATAAAGGGAGAGGTTCACCATAAAATGGGACAAGGATTATACTTGCTCCCCCATTACATTAACATTTTGTTCTATCAAATAACATGGTGACTTGATAATTGAAATCCACTTGAGAGAGGGTCATGATGGACTCATTAGGGAACTCAAGAGGAGGAGGGTGGTTGTCTACTAAATGTGCTTCATCTAATTAGTCAGTAATGACTTGCCCTTTAATTAAATTTTTCTAAATTAACTCAAGGTCAAAATATTCTAATAGCATGATCCACTTGTCTATACGTTGGTTTTGGTATGGCTTAGAGTGCACGCACTTGAATGGGTCAGTATTTGTTATGACATAGATTTTATGGTTAAAAAGGTAATGGTGAAGTTTAGTAGCCACAACGTCTAAAGCTAAGCAAAGTTTCTTAGTATGGGTATACTGAGTCTCATAATCTACAAGTTTATATCTAGTGTATTATAAGGCCTAATCTTTATGTTGTTCATCTCAGTGAGCCAACATTGCCCCTAGGGAATGGTCAGTGGTAGATATATATATGTAGAAAGGCTGGTCATCCTTGGGAGGGGTGAGGATAAGTGGTGATAAAAGGTACTTTTTGAGATAATCAAAAGCTTTCTAGTAGTTTTTTACTCCACTTGAAATATGCATCCTTATTCAGAAGGTGGTATAAGGGTTGGCATCGATCCAAAAGTTCAGACATAAAATAATGAATGGATTGTAGTTTCCCTTGCAAGATAAAAAGTAACTTAAGGTTGGTGGGAGGAAGCATGTTGAGGATGGCTTTGATCTTGGTGGGATAAACTTATATTCCATGAAGGGAGATAATAAATATAATAATCTTTCCTAACAAGACCCCAAAAATGCACTTCTTGGGGTTTAGGTGGACATGGTAATGGATGAGGCATTCAAAAAAGATCTTAATAATAGCTAAGTGATCTTTTTAGATTTTGGATTTTTTGAGAAGGTCATCCACATAGTCCTCTAAAATATTATGAATAAGGTCATGGAAGATATAAGTCATGGCATATTGGTAAGTTGACCAACATTCCTTAACCCAAAAATCATGACTCTATAGTAAAAGGTCCCCCATGGGGTGGTAAAGGTTGGTTTATGCTAATTTGTAGGGGAAATTAAGATTTGATTGTAACTCAAGAATCCATCCATAAGAGATAACATCTCATGTTTAGTTGTAAGATCAACAAGATAGTCGATGTTGGGTAGAGGAAAGTCATATTTAGTGTAGGTGAGGTTGAGATCATGAAATTTCACACAAATTTGTAGTCTCCCTATGGATTTGGCTATAGGTACAACATTTGAGACCCATTGGGGGTAGTCAATAGGTTGAATAAAGTTGATAAAAGATACTAAAGATCTTATTTGATAAGAAGGGTTATGTGAGGAAGCATGCATTATATCTTTTGCTTGATAGATTAGGAATCACAATGAGTGACTATGTTATTGGTAGTGATGGTGGGGTCAATTTTGGGCATATCACTATAAGACCAAGTGAGTGCTATGATATAGTCTTAGAGGAAAGAGGGGAAGTCTTAAAGTTCCTTGGTATTCAAATATTGGCCTAGTTTGAAAATGTGGGGGTTATCCAAAGTGACCAAGTTGATATCCATGGTGGTTTAATTCAACATGGTTAAGGTCTTAGGAGGAAGGGACTTGTGGATCAAAGAATTTAGGGCACCAAGGTAGGTGATAATAGAATCATCATCTTGACACCAAACAATGTTAATGATAGGAGAGTGTTCTCCTATCATCTCATGATGGGTTAAATGGATGGTTAAATTTTCCCCCTCCTAATAATTCAAGGGTCTAAGGTTGATCATGTTAATGAAAAAAGGTAGGTGGGATGATGTCATCATCCTCACATTTAAATGGAGGTGAGGTCAGTGAGGAGGGGATATCTTCCTCAATAATGGTAATAGTGGGTTGTTTGGATTTATTATTATTAGGTAAGATGAAACATAGTCTATGTTTCTTGTGTGGCTTTTTGGTTTTGATGGTGACCAATTCATGTGGGCCATGCTCATATTTCCCAAGACCTAAGCCTTTCCAAATGCACTGATGGAGGTATGTCTTGGTAAATCTTGGTTTATCTAGGTAAGAGAAATCAATGGTGAATGTTCGAGGTGGAAGAGAAGTCATAGAAGAACTTAGGGGTTTATTGAGTCCCCCATATAGAAAATGGGTCTAATAATGGGGAGGTCCAAAGGGAGTGATAATTATGACATTGGGGTCATATCTCAGTTGGTTGGTAAGTTTCTCATACTTGTGAAGAGCAGGGAAAGCATCAAGTGCTAGAAGGTGATATTCCCCTAGTAAAATATGATGGAACCTTGATTCCAAAGGGTTTATGATAGGGATTTGTTGTGATGGTATAGAGGAACTAGTTGATGCATCATTGGTGGAAGGGGATATGATATCCACTTTAGTGGTTAGAGGTTGGGTTTTAACTATTGAGGGTGTGATATATGGGGGTATTAGGACATCATTAGGGTGGTAAGTCATGTTTCATGTTGATAAAGGGCTTGGGCCAACTTGGATGGTGATGACCTAGCCTTTATACTAAAACTTAATTCAATAGTGGAAGGTAGAGGGAACATAACCCATGGAGTTAATCTAAGGTCATCCCAACAAGATATTGTATTGGAATTCACCTTATACAACATATAAAAGTTTATGGAGAATGTGGGGTCCTACATGGATATGAAGGATGATAGTTCCCAAGGTAGTGGCCATGGTATCATTGAAGGAACAAAGGATGGCTAAGGATTTAGACATAACATTAATTTTTAGGTTGATTTGGTTGTAGGTACGAGAGGAGATGATGTTTATGTTATCTCTCCCATCAATCATGACCCATATAATGTGAGTTTGGTTTATGTAGGTATTGATAAATAGAGGAGGATCTATGTCCTTAAGATGGATAGAGGGTATCTTTAAATCCTTGAAGGTAACAAAGGTGGTTAGAGGTTAAGGGTCCTCAGGTTAGACCTAAATGGATTTTAAATCCTTTATTATCACTTGGTAGTGGTGGGGAGAGATAGAGATTAATTCATACAAGCTCATCTTGGCTAAGGTCTAATGAAGTTGTTTGAGGATAACTTTTCTAATGGATTATAAGGGGTTATATTGGGAGGCACCTAAGATAGAAACCTTGGGTTTGTTCAAAGATGGATATGGTTGGGAGTTTGAGGAGGGGTATATCCAAGGAATTGACACCTTAGCCTTCCCTTTATCCTTTTGTTGCACTCTTGTGACCAAATTGATAGTATGGATAGAAGGAGAGGTTGAGCTATAGGATTAGTCATATTCATCTTCACTTTAAGGTGAGCATGGAGGAGTGGGTGGGTGTTGGGTAGGTATGATAGGAGGTTGGATTGGTATGGGGATCATAAGAGGTTCATCTATTAATATATCATCTTCATCATAAATTTAGTGAATGATGTTTTGAATAGCTTTGTAGTTATCTATATCATGGCCAGGTATCCTATGATAAAAACACATGGTGATCATTGTACCATATGGGTTTAGAAGCTAGAGGGGCAAAAGGTCTGATGAGAGGTAAGTTAAAAAAGAGGTTTTTAATAACCTATATAAAATGGTCTAATAAGATTCAACCAAAGATGGTAAAAGTTTAATGGTCTTTGCTTTTGTGGTTAAAGTAAGAGGTTTCTTAGAAATAGATTTGGTGGTATTTATTTGGGTAGGGTGTTACACTTGGTTGGTAACTTTGGTTTAGTCAAGGAGGTTGATGAGATAGAGGTGAAATATTTTAAGGTAGGTATCTTAGGTAGTGTTAGCATAGTGTAAAGAGGTGTATCAGAGAGAAACTACGAAGGTTTCACCAAAATATGTGGTAGGGTTTTTGTAGAGGTAACTGGCTTCTTACTCAAGGTAGAGGGATGAGGCCCTAGAATGGAGGACAAAATTAAGGGAGGTGAAATTTGGGCCTTTTATACTTTGTGTGGTTTTGCCTCTTCTATTGCTTTGGTTTGATGCTTGGTTGGTTGGTTAGAAGAGGTTAGGCCTAATTTGATAGGTGGGTGACTAAGGCTTGGTGTAGGGAGGATGTTGATGTTCTTGATTTGCTTGGTCAGCTTGGTTAGAGAAGGTGATTTGGTTGCTTGGGGCTTATGTGTCTTGGGTGGTTGAGGGTTTGTAAAATTGGTAAGAGCTATAATGGGTGTGGTTAATAAGGTAGAATTCTAGGTAGTGGAAGTGGTGGGTTGGTTTGCCAAAGGTATCATTGAAGTCTCTTGCTTGGTCATATAAGGTATCCCGAATTGCTGCCCAAAGGTGGCTTGATCCGTGTCAAGGTTGGAGATAAATTATAAATTTTGGACTAGCTTAGAAAATGGTTTTTAGGTTGGCTTAATTCCCTGAATGGTAAACCTAAAATATAGGCCCTTCGGTGGAGACATAGAGATGGTAACCTTGTCCTCTTACTCAATTAAAGGATGTGGGGTTGAGATAGGTGGTTCCTCTATGGGAGGAGTAGTCATGGGGTTTCTTCCTTGAGAATTATCTTCGAAGGTGGAGTGGTTCACTTGGTAGCTAAAGGTGAGGGTGAGGTGGTGATGGTTGGTTGTTTTGGTATATTAGTTAAAAGGGTATATAATGACTTTAATACCTCAATAAGTGGAGAGGGAAAAGATGGTGTTTCCTCAACTTAGGTATCTGAAGGAAGGAAAGGTGACTTTGCTACCTTAATAAGTAGAGGGGGTGAGAGATAAATTACTTGGTCAATAGGCTCTTTAGTAATTAATGTGCCAAGGACCATGTTGACTATATGGGTATCATTAGAGAACTCAACATTGTTTCTCTCATTCTTTGTAGGAGAGTGGTTTGGGAAGTTCTACTTAAATATATCAATGGCTTGGTTTGTTGGTGCATTAGGGCTATCCAATGTAAGCTCCCCCTTGTCAATGAGGGATTAGAATAGGCTCTTTAAGGTGTTACACCTACTAAAATTGTGTCCTACTACCCTATGAAAGGCACATAGATCATTATCATTATACCAACTAGGTGTAGGATGAGAAGAGTCAAATTACTAGGGTGGCTTAATAGAAGGAAGTTGGATGTTGTTTGTTTTTAATAACTTCCCTAAGATGGAAGCATGGATTTTCCAAGTGGAATAAATTGATTTTGGTTGTTCTAATTTTGGTTCCTCAAGTTTTTCTTTGAGGAACTAGAGGAATTTGATTGGTTGATAAAAGGTGGAGGAGTGGCTTTAAGGACAACTGCATTCATGGTTCCCTTTATTTTGGTGTTGGTATTGGGTTGATTTTTTGACTTGGAGGAAGAAGCCTCATTAGTTTTGTACTTTTAGTTATTATTTTTGAGATTTATCTTTCCTTTATCAATGGTTTTGTTCTTTAACTTATGCACCATGGTAAAATCTTCATCAAAGTTTTGAAATATTTGGACACATAATGTGGAGGAGATATGCTTGGCACATGCCTAAGAAAAGAATCTTATGAGTTCAGGTTGGGGTAAGGAGAAGGATAGTTGGTTGATTAATCTCTTCCAATAAGCCAAAAAATCTACAATAGATTCATCCTCAAACTACCAAATAGAATAGAGGTCAGTGATAGACACTATCTTGGAGATATTGATTAAAAAGTGGTCCAAGAAGGTTTGAGACAGTTGGGTGAAGGAAAAGATGGAATGTTTGGGTAAGGCACTATACTAATCTAAGGTTAGACTAGCTTAATAAATGGGTAAGGTGAAAATAAGAAGGGAATAATCATAGTTTATGAGATAAAAAGCATGCTTAATTTCCCTAAGGTGTTGTTTTGGCAATCCTCCTTACTTTGAAATTTAGAGAACTTAAGAAGTTTCCATTGGGGAGGATACCGCTTGATAGGTATAGATGGACAGATAGGATCATTACATATTTGATCATATGAAAATATGTTGTGATCACCCAAAATGGATGAATCTAAGGTGGTCATCTTGTCCATTAGCATCTTAATTAGGTCTATTTTGGATTGTGCCCCTAAAGGATTATAAGATGCATATTGTTGCAGTGGTTGGGACACATGTTGTCAATGGGTATAAGGTTGGGAGGATATCACATATTGGTAAGTAGATGTCAAGTTTAGGGTAAATGATACATAAGGGTAGGCAGATGTAGGTAGTTGGATAGTGGGTACATGACTTTGTAAATTAAGGATGTATCCAAAGGTTAGTCTAAGGGGTGCTTTTTGGATGGGAGCAGTAGTTGGGTTGGTTAACAATGGAAGGGTGGTGATCTTTTTGCTAATCAATGGTAAGGTAGAGGGTATAGACACCACAAGGATTTAAATAAGAGTGGTGGTTGATGGGTTGAATTTATCTAAAGTAAAAATGGTAGTGATATAGGTAGACACTCTTATAGTGGAGTGGTTGTTAGGAGTAAAAGGTATAAAGGTAGTGGTAGTTTGAGTTGGCTTGTTTTCAATGGTAGTCTCAAAGGAGTTATTAGTTGATGAGGAAGCTTGGGTATTCAAGTAATGGGTAGTAACTATGGCATTGGAGGTACTTACCATGAGATCAGGAGGCATGCCATAAGGTAGATCTACATATGGAGCCAAAGATGGGATATGGTAAGATGTGGTTGTAATATAATGTTTCAAGGCCATGTGGTTATTGTATAATAAATTACCAAAATCCACATCTCCTTAAGTAACCTCGCAAGGGAAGGTAATAATTATCAAAGGGTAAGGAGAGTCTTCTAGTTTGGAGGTATAATCTATGGATGAAGAGGTGAAAGAGGTAGTTGGCTAGGTGATGGGTTTTGCTCTGCAAAGTCTCTTTGTTGCTAGCGAGTCAGAAGCATATGAGATAGGGGAGATATAAAGCACAAATAGCCTCACTACTCAAACAAAGAGAAGTTAAGAAAATGATCAATAAAATCAAATCACACTCTAAAAGATATGTTAAGCCCTAGAGTTTTAATTCATCTCACTATTGGATTATGCCTTAAGAAGATGTGTGACTAATTTTTTTTGTAGATCAGGTAGTAAAAAATAAGTCTAAGGTTGGTTTTAGGTTATTTTTAGGTGCTAAAAAAGAATAACTATTGGAATCAATACATGGCTTGGTATTGGGGCCTACCCCCTCACTCACACACTATAGAGATAAGTGTGTTAGGAGCTTAGCCAATATATATTGATATCTAGAGATTATACTCAACTAGAGAGATGAGTTGGTCTCCCCTTAGTAATGACCTCCAAGTAGGATCATTATAAAAGGGTAAGGTAATTTTTAGATGATGAAATCCTAGTGGGGCCTTGTCTCAAGTATGTTTAATGTTTAATTTATGAAAGTGGTTCAATTAGGTGTGTGCAACAAAGAGTGAATCTATGATAGATTAATTTGCCTTTAAGTTAATCTATGTGAACTAAAATTTCAAGAAATCAATGTATGCACTTAGTTTTAAGCCCAAAAGAAAATTTTGATTTCATTAATGAGCATAAAAGAAGGAGAGAATGCAAGCAAACAAGAACACAAGTAAATACACAAGGGTCCCACTAGGAGTGCCATAATATTTTAGTGATTTTTTGCTTAAGTTATTAGAAAGAGAGAAAAAAAACTCTATATGGGTATGGTTGAAAATCTTGATTGATTGTGTACATGTTAAAATCAGAATATTGTGAAGAGCTCCTTTTTGGCTTGGAAGGATGACCTACAGATAAGAAAGTACTAAATCAAACTTGTTTTTTAGATAGATAGTTGAGTGGATTGCCTAGTGATAGCTAGATCCCAAAAGTTAGATTAATTAGGGGTTATCAATCCACATGTTTTAAATAATTAAGCCTATAGATAGAAAAGGAAAGTACTTACATCAAAGAATAAAAAGTTACTAAAACTAAACACAAGAATGCTTTCTTATAAATATGATAGAAATGATTAAATTAGTGACAAAAAAACTAATGATATTTCTAGAGGGTTGGGGCATGCTTTAGAAAATTATAAAGGGGTCTATTAATAGGAAAGAACATAGAGAATTAGGTTTGATTAGGTGTAGGTAAGTGAAATTAACTTTCTAGTTTTCACTGCCATAATGACCATCAGTGGTTAAGGTGACTATCAGTGGTCACAGTGACCATTGGTGACTGGAAAAACCATCAGTAGTTGATTCAACCATAAATGGTTAATGTGTGAGGATCTAGGTTGGTAATTTTGGCTAATTGATGAGATATGAAAGATGGATTCTGAGAGATGGGTAAGGTCTGAGTTGATTTTGAAATGGAAATAAAGTAGATGAATATTGAGAAAAAAGTAATTATCTTTTCAAAAGTCAATTGGGTGGATAGTTGAGGTAGTTAACCTATAAGTGGAATCTAGCTTGGATTTTATAGAATAATGATACCTGATGACTTTGTGGAGAGGCAATGGAAAATTGACTCTCTGATGTAATTGTTGGATTGTTGATGGTAATTGACCTACAAGAAAAAAACTCCTAGGTGCATAATATCTTGATAAAAATTGAAGATTGATTTCACCTTCAAGCTCCTCTCTTCTTATAGGCACAAGTAAGATTTGAAAGTGAAGGTAAAACTAGGCTATCTAATTATAAACTATCCATGTAAAGACTTAAAACAAGATTTAAACAAGTTATAATTATAAAATCAAAGTGGGAAGTTTGTATGCTTTTGGTTAGGGAGGTGCACCTTGACCATAAATGGTCAAGGTCACCATTAGTGATCATCCTGACCATTAGTGGTCAAGTGCCAAAGGGTAAAAAGGAATAAAAAGTAAGGTTGAGCCAATTAAGTTAAACTAACTATGGGTTAGGTTTGTCAAGGTTTGAAGGGTTTACAATAGGGGTCTTAAGTAGTCTAGAGGTGTTTTTACATTAATAATCATAGTGTGTGGATTTTTGGTGTCTAAAATACCATGAGTACCCATTAAGAAAGGAAAAACATTGTGAACCTACAACCTTTTAGAGGATATAATCTATGGATGGAAAGGGGTAGTGGTCTCTCAATGACACCTTTTTAAGTTTCCTAAAGTCCACACATAACCTTATCTCCCCATTATTTTTCCTTGTAAGAATAAGATTTGCCACCCATGAACATTGCTTGATGGGGAATATAATGATGGACTCAATCAATTTAGTCAACTCTCTCTTCATGATGAGCTCAATCTTGGGGTTGATAGGCCTATGTTTCTACCTCAAGTTTTTATCACTTACCTCTAATTATATGGTATGTTGTGCTAAACTATGGTCAAACCCTTTTAGGTCACTATATTACCAAGCAAAGATGCCTACAAACTCCTTAAAACCTCTATGAAATCAAGTCTCTCCTCTCTAGTATTCACCTTACCTAGTTTGAGTAGCCTATCCTTAAAAATGGTGACCCTTTCATAATGTTCTTCCTTGGTTGGCACACTGACCTTATCTATTCTTGACTAATCATCTTCATTTAAAATGTTATTAAGGGTCATTGATCCCTTATTAAGTTTGTTTATCCTTAACTAAATAATATGGTCACCATATTGTTGTTGAATTTTACCTTGATTTCTTGAGGAAAATTTTACTTCTTGTAATAAAAATATTATCTACCTTTCACTATCAAAGAACTTATATTTGACTTCATTATCAGGTATTGATGGTGTATATACCACCTTGATCTAAGATTGATTCTTTGAGTTATTGAATTCACTTGGAATGTCATGTTGTGACTTTATAGTTTCCATTATGTCTTCATGTTGTTTATTTTCTCTTGGGATTGAATGGATGTCAATGGCCTTAATGTCTTATCATAGGTCTCACACCTTGTGCTTATATTCCTTTAATAATGAATTCTTGAATATGTTCTGTTCTCTCACTTGGTGGACTACTAATTCACTATCTACAATAGCTTGTAGTAGATTCACACATCTTCTTCTTTCTAATTACATCCCATGAGTGAGAGCCTCACACTCTATTATATTACATATGTATCTAAACTTAAACCTTATGGCATAAAAGTAGTTTTGTTTATATGGACAAACAAGCATAATACCTAGTCTACTTGTATTCTTGCACCTAGAGCCATCAAAAAATAGTTTCCATACTCCATTTCCTTGAATTGGATTGGTAAGCGATGGTATGAATACCTCCTCCTCATGCATAGAATATATCCCTAGGTAGTGAAGTCACTAAATAGACACAAGGAAAAAGAATGGGGTAGATCAACCATAACAAAATCTTGGGATATAGTGAAATTTGGGAAGGAATCTAGGATAAGATTTAGGTCCTTAAGTATACCAATTGTCTTAGTAGAAGACCTATCTAGTTACAAGACTCCCTTAGAATTAGGCTCATATTTTAACCCCAACTTATTTGATATTGAATTTGGCATAATATATGTTATTTCCCCACTATATATCATATATTTATGTAATAGGTGATCCCCTATTATGATATAAATATAAAAGGGAGGGGGTTTCTCTAACTTGGTTAGTTAGGGCTAATTAGGCTGACTAGTATTGGTTAGGACTACACCTTCCTTCTCTCCTTACTTGTTAGAGATGTTGAGATTTGATAAATATTATTGAAGTTCTAGTTGTAAATTTTGCTTGTAAAAGCTAAATTTCACCCCTTGTAACTTGAAACTTTGCAGGACCCTATTATAAGCCTCTATAAGGTGGTCTATTATGTGTAACTTGACTAAATAATGAAGTTTTTAATCATTTAGATTTTAAATATGGAGAAAATTCACTAAACCAGTCATAAATTACTTCATAATAATTTTAAATACTTTCATTTACATGTCATTACCTTAATTCAAAGTTTCATGCCTTGAAAATAACTTGTCATGCAAGTCTAAGTCTAAAAAGGACCCCCAGGAGCTCACACATGACAATTTCAGCTCCATAAATATGTCAAATGCCTTTTTTCTTGTTTTAATCTCCAAAATGACTCATTTTAAACATTTTTATGCCCTAAATTTGGTATTTTAATCTTTAAATTTGGAAAATATGCAAGAAAGAGCCATTTTCATGCATTTTCCATGTAAGGCATGAACTTGTGCAGTATGTATAGTAAGGCATGAAGGATGAAGATGAGGAAATTATAGGGGTTATAAAAGAATTTTAAGGCAAAAATTTTCCATACAGGTCAAAATTTTTTTCCCTCTATTCATCTATCTTCTTTGCACATAATGAGAGCCCTTCAAGTTTGTAGGTGGTATGGCCATGAGAGAGAAAACCAAGGTTTGAAATTTTGGCCAAGGAAATTAGTATTATAGAGATTATAAATATGGTAATTGGTTATCAATTCAGTCTTATCACCTTCATGATTGATCCATTTGAATTCAAGGCACTCATTATGGCTCCATCTAATCAAGCAGTCAATTTTTTGAGTTTTCTCTTTATTAGGGCATCATGGTAGAAAATTTAAAGATTGTAGAGCTCTGAAAGAACATAATTCTACTCTATATGTTAGTAATAAGTTTTATTTTCATGAATTTTAGGGTCATATAGAGATCATTAAAATAAACAAATACAATTTGTATATGAAGAAGAATTGTATAGTCTAGGAGAGGAAGGAGCATAAAAGATTTCTTGGATTCTTGGTAGGGGTCTCCTTCATGATATTAAGTTTCCAAAGCAAGTTATCTCAAGATTTTATCTAAAGAGTCAAATCAAGTATTCCATAAATGTGTTCAAAACATCTCCATTGGAATCTTAGTTTAGCAATGTTTAAGGTTTCTTAGCATTTGTTAAGGTTTTAGTAAAATCCTAGGTTTCATTTATATAGTGTGTACCTATTTCAAAGGTTCCCATAATGATACATCTTGTAGAGGGAATGTTTATGCCTGATTAGGACCATTAATATGGTACCAACATATACTCCTCATATTATTATCACCTTGATCTTGTTCACATCCATTTCACTACCTTATCATTGCCATTTCTCACTATTTCATGCTTTTCACTCCATCACCATTATCATTCTCCATAATCCATCATCATCACTGTAGACACCTAAATTTGGCCACCAATAACCTCCAATCAAGATTTTGATAAATTTTCACCAAAAATGTACAATTTGGCCTAAAAACACTAAAACACACTAAATGATGTGAAATTGAGATATTCAAGTGCTAATTTTGGCCAGGGTATCCTTAAATGGGGTAATGCAATTTATGGTCCATTTAACTTTGATCAAATCATTTTGCATCAAAATGTGAATTTTTCACATAGGTGCTTTGGATTGATCTTTCTTATCAAATCTCATACACAAGGCATGTGCCTTTGTTATTTGTTATTAGTAACATCCTAAATGGGATAATGAATCTAATGCATCTGACATTGCCTTCCAATTCTAATTCAGTCAAAATTTGGACCAATAACAAGGCATTCTAATCAATTTGAGTAATTTGTGCACAAAGCACTTAAACATGCTTAAGATATAACTAATCCAAATCAAGAGCCTAATCAAGAAATCCATGAAAACTTGTTGAATACTTATTTTTAAAAATTAATATTGAATATCTGCATCATTAGGTGACTTCATTTTATGAGAAGACATCCCTAGGCCATAAATGCCAGAAATATTAGGATTCATGCCTCCCATGCCTCATCAAATCCTTCCATGCCTCTTAATTTTCCATTTTTCCAATGTCTTTATGAGCCTATTTATCAATTTTAATTGCATAATTAGATTAATACTTAGCCACACATCTCAATCTTGATGTGGATGGTTAAGGTTGATTCTAGATATTCTCAAAAATCTATTAGGAGGACTTACCACATCATTTATAAGCTATTATTAGTGCAAAGTTATAATGCACAAATATCTTCAAGGAGCCATTGTAATTATTGTTACCATGCCAAATTGATTCCAAGCCAAGCCAAACCATAAGCCAAAGGTGCCAAGGAGAGATGGAGGTAGCCAAGCTTCCATTGCCAAGGACTTCATGAGCACAAGCTAAGTAAGCTATTACAACAAACATTTTGGAACATCTAAGGAAGGTAAAAGAGAGTTTCTTTTGCATTTTAGTTGTGTGTTTTATTCATGTTTGTTAACTAAGCTCTCCCTAGTGTCTAAGCCTATAGATGTTATGCTCATTAGTATGTTTATTTCATTTTATTTTTATTTTGGAACTAACACCATACTAACCATCCTCTCTTGAGTCAACGTCTTAGATCACATATGGTACAACTGATGGGACTAGACACATTTAACACTTGAATAAGATCATTTTACAACTTTAAAATATTTATTTGAACTCTTAAAACTCTTTTAAATTAATCTTATAAATTTATTTTATAGTTTTTATTTGCCACAGTTTTACATGGTAATCGACATCAGTTAGAAAAATTGAAATCAAGTGTATACCTATCATCAGTCACATTGGTATAAATGATGTCAGTTAAATAACTGACATCGATTAGAAAATTTAATTGTCATGGGTTATATAAACTGATGTTAGTAAATATGTTTTTCTTAAAACATAGACCTGAGAGCTCTTTTTTTATAGTTTATTGTTTCAAACCAAAAGAGATTCAAAGCTAAAGGACATGCAGACATTTTTGTTACAGGACCAAGCTTGACATTTGAAAAAAACATGTTTATATCACTTTTTCCAAGCTTAAAAATAAATTAAGAACTTTTTTTGGGTGTTTAATAAATAATTTAGATGTTAAAATGAATGTTTTCAAAGTTCATAATCTTAAGACCAAGGGGTCAAATGAACACCACCAAATCTTTCATTTGGGCTTAAATTTGAACATGCTTGTCAAATTTTTCTTGCAATAGTTGTTTAATTAGATTTTTTTTGGCAAAAATAGGAATGTTGCATGTATGATCTTCCATTTTTCACCTTTAGGGAACCATTGGAATAAAAAGTGCCATTCCTATTGCAAGTAGCCTAGTCCAAGGCTTAGAAAAAAATCATCTAAAGCAGTCCCAAAAAACTCATCAAAGTTTAGGTGAACTTGAAAATGACCCTAAAGTATTTCTAATTTAATGTTTTATTTTTTATGCAAACTTAGTGTATGAGGGGGATTTCATGACCTCCCATGAGTTCTTTATGAAAGCTTTAACCCAGAGTTTCACCTCCCAACATTGACTTCATTTGGCTCCTAATTAGAGTTGCATATGGGACATAGTGGCACCTTGGACATAGCACTAGACTGAGTGAAAAATAGGATGTAGTGGTTGAAAAAATGACTAGACCTTTTTACAACAAGCCAAGTGATATAGACCCAAAATCTATGCCTTTATTTTGCATTGTTTGGCATGAAAGTCATTGTGCAATTGATTCCCCTAGATCATTTGGAAACTTCTTAGATCTTAGACAAATCCCCACTTGTCATGGAATTATTGTTGGTGCAAGGTGAACTTCAAGGTCCATGTCATAGTACTATCATTTAAGAGAAGGGGGGGTGTAAAAACCCTACTACATAATGCACAGTTACTTTTGGATGAACACTTAAAATCCTCTCAAATGATTTATATTGATTGATTCCAAAAATACCAAGCAACCTTGTCAGTTTAGGATCTAAGAGTGGTTAATTAGTTGGTCTTGTCCTAGATAAAAGTCTTGTTTGAAGTCAAAAATTGGTGTAAACAAACAATCCAAACCAAACACATAGTCCAAATTTTCCTTTGAACAAAGAGATGTTATGCTACCCATGTGAGATTATCAATTTGCCTTGTTCAAAGTTCATCAAAAGCTTGGGAGTCATATCATCCACTTTGGTGTATTTATGCTACCCAATTGAGTCTAGACCTTTACCAAAGATTTTTAAGTCCTTCACTTATAATCTAAACTCAAAATTGCACCTTTATAAATTCATAGGGTTAATGTGTTAAGTGGGTTCGCCATTTGCACTAAACTTGAGGGAACTTATGTTCAATTTACAATTTGAGTTGAAGGTTGTTTAGGACTCATAATCATTATCATCACTTAATAGACTTAAGCCATTTTGTGCTAAACCCTTGAACTTTGAGTCTATGCACCATAACATTTTGAGTCAAGAAAAATAGTGTTATGCTATCAAAATTGTAGGGAAATGTCTTTGCCTTGGAGAGTTTTTGAAACAAACTTTTTCATCACACCTTTTGGGTAGTATAGAATCATTATTCTACCAAAAAAAATTCAAATATTTTTTCATAAACCCTCTTTCATAGAGTTCTAAACTTGTTCCTACATTTTTAGACTAGTCCAAGTGAACTTTTGTGATCTTTTGTCTAAAATAGTTATACTAGTCACTTTTGTCTAGCTCATTTATCAAAATAACCAAGTTTTATACCATTTTTTGTGATAAAATAAACTATTTCTAAAGTGCCTTTTATTTCATACCTTATACCTAGTTGATCAAATTCATGTCCAATAATCAAATGCCTAGGGTTTTTTAGAAGTGTTTCAAATTTGTTAGATTAAAACTTTCATCAATTTCAAAGTCTATCTTTTAATACTGTTTGGCCAAGAGTCCTAGCGCATGCCTTGTTTGAGCTTAGATTTTGATGCCACATTTGGTCAAAAGACCTAAAAATTTTTAAATTTCTATATTAGACTAATTTGAAGCACTCTAAATCTTAGAGTTTTGCATTTCAATTTTTAGTATATTTACTTTCTTATCTTTGTGTGAATAGTGAAATGTTAGATACTTAACGCTAGCTTATTTCCTCACAAATCTTTACATCAACATTTTGATCCTTTTGAAAAATTTAGATTGAGTTGGAACATCATCTATTTTAGACATTTTATCCTTTTTACATTTTGTAAAACTCTTTGACCTTTTATCAAAAATAATTGACTATGGATCCTGACATATATTCCTACACTCATAATGGACTCATGTACAATGCAAGCATTAATAATGTGGTGGTGTAGGAAGAAACAGTGCAATACCCCTATGTGGATAATATTTTTTATGAGATGGATTATTATCCCTATTATAATACTCAATTAGGGGCACAAAGCTAATATCTATGAGCTAATTATTTGGTTAACACACCACCTTATTCAAAACAAGACCAAGAACAAACTACACAATACCTAGTTACAATACCCATAGTGGATGAGCTAGTACTTCAACAGTCATATTATACTAATATGGATTCCATGTATGATCCATTTTTGTTTGAGAAATTTTTGTTAGAGATCAAAGACAATATTTTGGTTAGAGCCATAGAGGTAGGGACCAAGTTTCCAGTAGACTTCCCACATGAAAATTTACCAAGTCTAGTAAGAGTTCCCCACAATATCATTTATGACCAACAGGCTTCTTCTAGAAATCATATGGCTCTAGTCCAAATAGAATATTAAGACCATTATATATCTAATCAAGTAAAAAACATCAAGGAAGATCACTTTAACCAAATGTAGATAGCATATCAAACCTACCTAAATCTAGCACATGATTTTAATTAGATGAACATGGTGAGTAAGCCTTTCATTAACCTAGTTCCTTCAATAGGATTGTTGATAGAGTTAACTAGGCAAGAATATATGAATTTTAACCCATTCTTACAAACCACTTCAATAGATAACTTGATGTATATGCCTATTATTGAAGAAGTGTCTTCAGCCTATACATAGAATAGTGAGCCAAACATAGTGGACAATGTACAAATAATGTCTAGTCCTGATCAAAGTGGTACTAATGCATAAATAACTAGCCAACAACATGTTCCTATAGTTAATCCCATGAGTAGATAATCATACCAGGGAATATGATTTTCTACACCTCAACCTCAATCAGTTGCTTTCTCAAGTATACAGCCTATGGGATTAGGTAATCAAATAATGGTTAATGTCATGTCTCAATGATAGAATGTGATTAATCCTACTCCTCCTCAATAGTTAATGAGTAGTATTCTATAATAGTAGACACAATATAGTGTATCAACACAATAGAGGACAAATACATTACCATCTCAATTAGGGGCAACTAATGTTCTACCTCAATAGGTAATGAAGAACATACCTCTTCAGTCATAGACTAATATGCCAATTCAAAACCAAGTAATGACTAATGAACAATGTGCAAATATTGGGTAGTGATAGATGCTAATCTACAACCTATTTTCACTTCCTCATAGGGATTCATGCAATAAGGAGGTCCTCATGTTTTTGAAGTACATACTCTATAACTATTGCTTTAAAATGTGCCACAAATCTAGAGATAGGGTCTTGTTCCATAATTTCCTGCTAAACATCAAGGTTTGATTAGTCGGTAGCATGTCCATTTTCAACCACAATAGGCATAGTATAGTTATATCCTTCCATCCCAACCACAAAATCCTCTAAGTCAAACCTTTATCACCAACCCAAACTATAATACCACATAACCAAATGTATAATTTCAAGTACATCCTAATCCATGTATGTGTATTATTAGTCCATTCCATAACTAAACAAACATACCCCAATAGGTATCTCTATCATACCATGGTCAAAGTGTACCACTTATGACCTCTCAAACCAATATTCTCCCTTAAACTAATTTTATTTCTAGTGTCTTATCCCAAGATATGCAATAGATGAAGAATACAATTACTACCATTCAAGTTGGTAAATAGATTAAAAAGCTCAAATTGGATGATGTGTGTTCCTACCCATTCAACATGGATTATTTACAGATACCATTTCCTCTAGGATATGAACCATCAAAATTTGATAGGTATAAAGGGAAAGGCAATCCTAAGGCTCATTTAATCAAATTCTTTGTCGCATATCAACCAATGACATATACCTTTTATTGTTATTTCCAAGGAGCTTGGTTGGATAAGCCTTGGAGTGGTTTTTGAAGTTTCCCAAAAATTTAGTAATAGATGTTGATGATCTTTCTAATAAGTTCGTGTAACACTTTTCCTAAAATCTCAAGCATGAGATTTCATTAGTGGACTTAACGCAAGTAAAAAAAAGTTGATGAGAGTTATGCAAGTTATCTACAGTGATGGAGAGCCCTTGAAATCTATTTCACCCACATTTTACTAGATCAACAATTAGTCACTGTGTTTACCAAAAAAATTCATAGTGAGATAGATTATCATTTGGAATTACAATGTGCACATACGTTGAAAGAGATCATTGATAAAGGTTTGTTGATCGAGTGGGCACTCATCAATAAAGGAGTCATCAAGCTTAATTTAACCAATCAAAATCAAGGTACCAATTAGGGAAATGACCAACATACCATTCAAACACTAGCATCACAATCGACACAAACTAATAACCATGAAATACTGAAGTAATTCAATAGTAATAGGAATGTTGTGGGAAATGGAGTAACCAAATCTTGTCATGTAAAAATGGTGCAAACATCATCTATACTACCCATCTAACTCCTGCCTAGCAAACTCTCCAAATAATGATGCAAGAACAACAACCAAGACCTACACAACATATACAATAGCCTTTGCCATTGTAAACCCCTCTTCCTAAAAGAATTGTGCCTGCACATCACATCTTTAGTGACCTAGGAGAACTTATTGAGTCTATATTTCACAAGATTGATGCCACTAATATGATTAGTTGTCCTATACCAAAGCATTATTTACAAGGTATTACTTATTTTGATTGGTATCATGAAGACAAATTATGTGACTATCATCAGGTCGATGGGTATAATCTATGAAGGTGGGTCCAAATCAAGCATTTAATTGAGAATATGTTAGATAATTAGGAGATAATATTAGATAATGGTGATTATAATTCCAATAAAAGTCTTGGGATTTATTAAAATCCCTTTCCCCAACATAATAGTCAATATTAGTAAAATAATCAATAATAGCAACACCAAAAGCCATTATAGTGGTAAAATTAACATCAAAGGCCAAACTAATAGAATCAACAAAATCAGCAGAACCCATAATTATATAACAATGGACAAAACCAAGGTCAAAATGGTAACAACCAACAAACCTACCATGTAGTCATGCATGATTACAATAGGGTTTTAGGTCATATTTTATGGGGTAGAATTAATACCATCTCCATTAATCCTAGATCAAGCACTAATCAGCCTAGACCATTGCTAAAGAACAACATTCATCCAAATTACATGGATAATCCTTCTTTGACCTAGGAATGCATATATGAAAACTAGAAAACTAGGAATTCCCCTTTTTGACCTTATATCCACAACTCATCCTTGCCACATGACCACATGCAAGTGCATTAGTAACTCAAACTTGTCCTATTTGGTTCCACACCATTACCAACATTGATTAGCAATAATTGTCCAATATTTAATCATGATTGTGTAATCAAAACTCAGAGGTCAAAGATTACTATCCCAAGCCCACAATCATCTACCACTTTTATTTTCATCTAACCAACCATTTAGCCTCATAATAAACCATTCACTATTGACCAAGATAAGAAATTTGATATTGTGGAATAATTGTAGAAGACACCAACAAAAATTTCTATTTTAGATTTGTTGTGAATGTCAATAATCCACAATAATATCTTGAATGACTTTTTTACCCAATCCACTATTGATAGTGACATATCCCTTGATAAATTTCAATATTTGGTTGGACACCTAGCTTTAACCCAATAAGACACATTCAACTAGAATGATATGTCTTCTCTTGGCCCACTCCATAATAATCCATTATACATAGAATTTTATATCAGATGGAATAAAGTGAAACATGTCCTTATAGACAATGGATCTAGCCTCAACATAGTGTCTCTAAAGCTCATCAAGCTTCTTGGGTACACAATGGTAGATCTTTAGCAAAGAAAAATAACCATTAAAGCCTATGATAATCAAGAAAGAGAATCACAAGGCACCATTAGTTTACTAGTTATCATTGGGCTTTTAACCCATGATACACTTATCCATGTGCTTGATCTTGAGTTATCATACAATATGTTTCTAGGCAGGCCTTGGTTACATGAGATTCATGCAATCCTATCAACATTACACCAATGTATCAAGTTTTCCCACTCAGGGATGGAACTGAATATTCCAAGAGATTTACACCCATATGAACACTGTAAGCATCTTGAGGCTAAATTTCAAAGATATAATTATTAATATGGCATGAATACAAGTTCTAAATAGGATAAAAGAAAGGCTATACTTATTGATCCTTCAAAAAATAAATACATAGATCCTAATACCTTAGATTCCCTTTCCCACATGCTACCTCTTGAAGCTTCTAATCATTTCACCATTTTAGGTAATGGACTAAGAGAGTATGTGACCCATGATACATTTCATATTTCCAATCTTCCTCAGAATCCAAATACCTTTGGGTGACCTAAACTGACCCCACATATGCATTGGCAACAAAAGAATAAAGATAATGGACTTGTCACATTTATACCAACATCTGGCCTAGGACCTAACCCTTTTGAAGGGAACGAATCATGGATATACAATGACAACCAAGCTGATTTTTATAAAAATACAAAGTATATTATTCCCAATATGATCATGGAGTGTCACAATTATGAAGGAAGAGATCTCAGACTAAATCAGTAAGGAACTATCAAGCCAATTTCCATGACTAAGTATAAAAGACCTTATGGACTTGGATTTAAACCACCTGGGGGTGACCCCACATATCTTATTCAAACTCCATCACCAGTGACTAGTGATGATGATGCTGATAACAAAGTAGAGTTTGATCATAGCCTCACCTTTGATGATCTAGCTGAAACTAACTTATTTGATAACAATGCCATTTGTACCCTTTACCATTATATTATCCCCAACTAATAGATTAGGACCAATAAGAATCCATTCTATTGATTGATGAGTTTTAAAATGATGAGGCATTCTATAACTTTTTAGGCCTTAGAGATAATGTTCTATTAGGAGATCACAAATTATGATTCTCAATCATATTAGATCCTGTAACATATTTTAGAGAGTGAGTGAACACCCTTAGCCAAAATAAAAGTAAAACATTGAGATCCCAAAGTGAAAACCTCTTTGAGGTACTTTATAACTAGGGAAAAAGTAAAGATAAAGCCTAGTCTAATGGTGAAAACTAGTTTCAGGTGCCATTAGATGGGGTTGTTCATTCTTCTTAAAATTTAACTAAGAGACCACCAATGATGAACTTACCTGTGGATCTAAGTTTAGATTTGAGTAATAAAAAGTATTTGATAAAATTATTCAAGAATTTCCAACTATTTTTATCATATGGCTAGATCTCCCATTAGGGGACTTAGATTCATCATGCCTATGACAAGTTGAAGAGCAAGTTCTAATAGAAGACCCTAACATAATTCAATATTTCAAGTCATTGCCTATTATCCTAGAAGATGGTTCAACCCTTCTAGTTGAAGATAAAATAGAGGTAACTATCAAGACTCCATCAAACCTAAAACAGATAATATTAGGCACGTCCCTCACTGAGGAGGAATGTGACATTTTTATAGCTCTATTGAGAGAATTTATAGATATCTTTGCATGGGCATATTCTAACATTATAGGTTTAGATCCCACCTTAGTTCTGCACCACCTTATGGTTATTCATGATTCTAAAATAGTAAAACAAAAATTTTGTAAGATGCATCATCACATTATTGTATTGTTAAAGAAAGAGTTGGAAAAACTCTTAGAAGCAGGATGTATCTAATCCATTGACTACTTAGAATGGATCTCTAATATGGTACCTATTAGAAAAAAGAGTCAAAATTTGTACTAATTTTCAAGACATCAACAAAGTTTGTCCTAAAAATGATTTTACCTTTCCTAATATCTACATGATCATCTACTCCATGATAGGTTATGAAATTCTTTCACTCATGGATGGCTTTTTAGGATACAACCAGATCAGAATAACACTAGGAGACCAACATAGAATAACATTCACCACTCTATGGAGAGCATTTTATTATCAGGTAATTCCATTTAGCCTTAAGAATGCTAGAGCTACATATCAAAGGGTCATGACTATTATATTCCATGATATGATACATGATATTGTTGAAGACTATATCAATGACATATTAGGGAAATCCAAAACTAAGGTCGACCATCTTGTAGTGCTGTGTAAGACATTTGAAAGATTACAGGAGTACAAAGTTGGATTCAATCCAAAGGAATATGTGTTTAGTGTAAATCCAATAAAATTACATAGCTGCATCATGCCTCATAGAGTTATTTAAGTTGATCTAGCTAAATTCCATGCTATAACTGAGATGCCACCACCAACCAATTTAAAGCAACTCCACAGTTTGTAGGGAAAGATCTAGTCAATCTAATGCTTCATCTCTTATTTATCAGGTAAGTGTCATCTATTTACACACCTTTTAAAGAAGGGAGTTTCATTTCACTAGGAATATCAGTACCAAATATATTTTCAACAACTCAAATAATATCTCATTAATTCACATGTTTTATTACCTCCTATGCTAGGAAAGCTATTCTTGTTATACCTATCAACTATCGACCATGCTCTAGGTGCACTCTTGGCCCAACATGATGACAATGGAAAATATCATTCCATATACTACCTAAGTCATACATTGGTTACATATGAACATAACTATGCACCTATTGAAAAAGCTTGTCTAGCCATCGTCTTCATAGCTAAAAAACTATAGCATTACATGTTGAATAATAAGACCATGGTCATTTCAAAAGTAGATCTACTCAAGTATCTACTATCTAAAATATATTTTAAAGCTATAATGGCTAAATGGATCATGCTTCTCAGTGAGTTTGACATAGAGTATGTCAATCAGAAGGTAATCAAGAGATAAGTTCTTATAGATCAATTTGTTGAAGCACCTCTCACAAACACATAGCCACTCATGTTTCAATTTGTTGATTAATCCATAATGACCATCATTGACATACCCCTTGAGTAATAGACTTGGAAGTTTTATTTTTATGGTTCATTTACTACACATGGATAAGGGGCAGGCATATTGTTTATTACACTATATGGGTATCTAATCCCTAAATCATTCAAAATCAACTTTCCTTGTAAAAATAACATGGTTGAGTATAAAGCACTTGTTGAAAGAATTTGAAAAGTAGTGCATTGGAATATATATCATCTCTAGGTTTATGGTGATTCTTAATTAATCAGCAATCAGGTCACAAATCATTTTTAGACCAAAGATGACAAGCTAGTTCTATATAGAACCATGGTCAACACTCTTAAGTAATAAATTACTAATATTCAGTTTGAGAACATACCAAGGGATAGTAAAATAATTGCAGATGCCATGGGTACTTTGGCTCTATGATTTGACAAATAGATAAAGCTAGAGATTATTAGTTCCTCATCAAGAATTTATCAGCACCAGCTTATGAACCTTCAACCATTACCATGATTTGTGATATTGTTGGTCCTAATTATATCTAGTACGTATACCTTTATAAATAACTTTATGACCAAGTTATTCCACCTAACCTATCTCAAAAACAAAAAAAATCCTTCATTCATCATTCCACTCATTATACTCTACTTAGATCCACCCTTTACCATCATAGTTTTGATGGAACTCTGCATCATTATTTAAATTCGACAGAGTCTACACTAGTGTTAAGAGAAGTTCATGAAGGAGTATGTGGTGCTCATTTGAGTGAGGTAGTCTTGTCCAAAAATCTCTTATTTATTGGTTATTATTGGCCCATAATAGACATAGATGCCACTACATATGTAAAAAAGTGTGATAAATGTCAAAGGCATGCTAATATGATTCATGCCCCAGTAAAAACTCTAAAACTAATGTTGACACCATTATCACTTTATACATGGAGACTTGAACTCATTGGGAAGATCAACTCCACTTCATATGATGGACATAAACATATACTTATCACTATTAAATATTTCACTAAGTGGGTTGAAACTATACCCCTCACTTACGTGACTAGAAAGAAAAATTTTAGATTCATTTTAGACCATCTCATTTACCACTACGGTATCCCCTCTGACATTATATTTGATAATGGAGGATAATTTAATAACAAGGATGTAGACTAGTTATGTACTAAATATAATATCACATAACCTTTTTCTATAGCGTATTACCCTCAAGGTAATGGCCAAGTCAAGGAATCCAATAAAACCATTGTTAATATTTTCAAAAAGATTGTCAATGATGCCAGTCATGATTGGTACTTATAGATATTCCCTACTTTTTAGGCATACCATACCAATCATCATACCCTTACAATAACCATCACTTGTTTATGGTACTGAAACCATCCTTCCCATTGAGCTTGAGTTACCTTCATTGCACATCTCTTTCAAGCATGTCCAAGATGATCATGACTATCGAGTAGCTCACCTACAAGAGCTAGACCTAATTTATGGTAAATTCATAGTCATGCTTAAAAATCTTCAAGCATAGTAAAACCAAATCAAAGGCCACTATAATCGATGTGTTAATTATAGAACATTTGAACTTGGTGATCTTGTTCTTAAACAAAACCAAAATAATACAATAGCTGAGAAGAAGCATAAAGGAAAATTCCAACCAAAATAGATAGGGCCTTTCATCATCACTATAGATTATGTATTAGGAGCATACATGCTTGTCACACCAAATGGAGATGAAATTCTTAGGATGATGAATATTATTCATCTCAAGTGGTACTATGCTTGAGCACTAAGGTGTATTGTCTATAAGGACCATTTTAGTTATGTCATTTTATCACTATTATTCTTTGTATAAATACCATCCTTATCCATCCTCTTCATCATATCCACTTTTTGCTTCTAACCTATCAGCCAAGTATGTTCTAAATCTTAGCCCATTTGACCTTGGTTTTTGCCATTCATTATGTAGTTTCAACATTAAGGTATCTAATCAATTTCATCAGTTAGTTCAAGTACTTTAGATAGAGATTATATTTTGGGATAATATGATAGAAGTTTTGGAAGTTGCATCCTTCATTTGTTTTGGAAGTTTTGGGATAATATTATAGCCACCTTTGAAAAATTAGTACCATCAATCTATGCCATTGTGTCCTAGTTATGACTTCATATGGGTAAACTAGGGGAAACATTAAGCCTTAACATACCAACTTACCATTTCCTATGTTGTACTATCCCTTTTTACCAACTATGCCTATTTTATTTGAAATGACTACTACATTATTCAAATTTGTCCACTATAAGGGTAGAACTATAGTGATTTAAGTTCCTACTTTGGGACTATATAGGTAGTACTCAATACTTGTTAAGGTTAACTCAGTCACCCTAAGCCATGCTCTCACCATTTTATGAGCAAGCTAAGCCACACTCACACTATTTTATGAGCAACCTAAGCCATGCTCTCATCATTTTATTTGCTTGAACCATTTAGTGTCTCATCATTCTTGATTGAGTTGAGACACTCCAAAAACATTTTAAAAATCATTAGAAAAAAACAAAAACATTGACCACTTCTTTGCCTTAAGGATTTTGGGAACCCTTACTAAGTTACAAGTAAATCACTTATCATTTAGTTTCCCCATCCTTTATAGCCTTTTTCGCTCATTCACTTTCCATATTTCAAGACCATTCCTCTTTTTCTATCACTTCCATTCTATTTGCTTTTATAAGTTATCACATCATTCCCATTCCCTAGGAGAACTACATTTAGCCTAAAGTTTTTTTATTGGTTATTACATCCATAAAACTATGTAGGCAGTTTCCACTTGCCTAATGCATATGGAGATAGCTTAACCACCCCATTTATTTTCTTTTATTCCCTAATTTTGTTTATTTGTTAAGTTATCACCTATTTTCTAGGGGAAATGTTCATATGGTTTGTATTGTGTTGTTTATTTGTTTATTTTTGCTTATTTTATTTGTTTGTCTACCTATTTGTTTGCTTTTAACACTTTTGCCTTGATTTAGTTTGTGTATTAATTGGTGATTCTTTATCCAAACTTACACTTGAATCCATCCATATTCATATGTTTATATTGTCATCATGGTTTCTATCATTGGTGCATTATTTTCTATTGAGTATTGGATTATAAGAGTTAGTCCTTATGCATATTTTGGTCAAGTCCTCATGATGTTATACCATAATGCCTACCAACATGTGCTATAAAAAACCTCAAATTCAAGAATTATATTCAATAATGGTGGCATCTCCTTAGCATCGACTTCCTGATTCACCCCCAGTCATATCCCAAATAGAATAATTTTTCACACAATAATTTTAACCTTTATTAGTTCAGATGAGCATCTCCCTACTAATAGGTTATTCCAATTCACCATTACCCTCTATGTTAAATTATCATCCTCCTTGACCAAGTTTATCATGTTTGCCATAATTAGGTATAATGATTATAACTACCTATGGGCAAATTATTACACACCATCCCACCTACAGTTCTCAATGATTATAACCACCTTTGGGAAAATCATTATGTTGTCACCATTTTACTTTTTTTACTTATACAAGGGCATGTTATTATCTTGTTTGTCTATTTTAATTAGGGCAGCTCCATCTTCTCAATGATTATAGCCATATTTGGACAAATCATTATATTATTATACTGCATTTCCACTATCAGGGTACAATGCTTATAACCACCTTTGGGAAAACCATTGTACACCATCCCACTTACATTCTCAGTGATTTTGACTAATTTTTTAATATAATTATATTTCACCCCATCATATTTCCTTTCTTTTGTCCCCTCATTCCACCTCTTATTGAGGGATCATTTTTCAACCTACTTATGCCAACCATTCCCTCGAGGGGGCATCATACAGTTAGTTTATCATCATTGTAGTTGTAGGCATACAAGACCTTTTCATTATTTGAGAATATGTTATGGTGCTTATAGCTTGAAATTCCTTCCCAAATAGGGTAAAACTATATATACCTAAATCTGGCCACCAATAATCTCCAATTAGGATTTTGACCAATTTTCACCCAAAATTCACAATTTGGCCTAAAAACATTAAAGCATGATAAATAATGTGAAACTGACATATTCAAGTGATAATTTTGGCCAGGGTATCTTTAAATGGGGTAATACAATTTATGGGCTAGCTAACTTTGATCAAATCATTTTGACTCAAAATGCCAATTTTATACTTAGGTGCTCTGGATTGATCTTTCTGATCAAATCTCTTGCACAAGACACATGCATTTTTTATTTATTTTTGGTAACATCATAATTGGGATAGTGGATCCAACACATCTATAATTTCCTTCTAATTATAATTTAGTCAAATTTTAGACCAATAACAAGGCATTCTGATCAATTTGAGTAATTTATGCACAAAGTGCTTAAACATGCTTAAGAGATAATTAATCCAAATCAAGAGCCTAATCAAGAATTCCATGGAAACTTGTTGAATAATTATTTTTGGAAATGAATATTTAATATTTTCATCATTAGGTGACCACAGTTCTTGGGAAGACGTCCCTAGGCCATAAATGCCACAAATATCAAGATTCATGCCTCATCAAAGCCTTCCATACCTCTTAATTTCTCCTTCTTCCAATGTCTTGATGAGCCTATTTATCAATTTTAATTACATAATTGGATTAATTCTTAGCCACACATCTTAATCTTGAGATGGATGGTTTAGGTTGATTCTAGACATTTTAAAAAATCTATAAGTAGGAAGCCTTACCACATTATTTCTAAGCTATTTTTACTGCAAAGTTATAATGCACAAATATCTTCAAAGAGCCATTGTAATTAGTGTTACCATGCCAAATTGATTCCAAGCCAAGCCAATCCATAAGCCAAAGGTGATAAGGAGAGATGGAGGTAGCCAAGCTTCTATTACCAAGGACTTTATGATCACAATTCAAGCAAGCCACTATAACAAATATTTTGAAGCATCCAAGGAAGGTAAAAGAGAGTTTCTTTTGCATTTTAATTATGTGTTTTATTTATGTTTGTTATCTAATCTCTCCCTAGTGTCTAGGCCTAGATATGTTATGTTAGTTAATGTGTTTCTTTTATTTTGTTTTCATTTTGGAATGAACACCATACTAACCATCCTCTCTTGAGTCAAACTTTGAGATCATAATCACCAACTTCCATCTCACCTTCATCTCATGAAAACACTATCAATAAATATTCAAGGGTGTTTGATAAGCTTCATATTCATTAAAGTGTGTTTAAAAAACCTTGAAACACTTCTAAAGGAGAGGAAAATATCCATCTATAGAAAAGATAACTCAGTAAAATTTTGCTTCATGAAGATTTGTATTAAGATAACAGTATAAGGCATGGTTATGCATGAAAAATGTGGAAATAAATTATCAATATTCAAAATAAAGTGAAGGATAAAGTTCATAAATATTATTTTGTGACCTTCTCAAGTTCCAAGCTTTTACATAGTCTATACAATATTCATCTATGGCCAAGCTAAATATGAGATAAGATCAAACATGCAAACTTAGATCAAGGTCAAGACTATTTAAAGAGAAAGTGGAAAGTAAGGAGGATTTCAAGGGAAATAAATATCATTTTAGTAATCATAGAGATCTATTGGTACCAAGTTCAAGACCAATAAAATTTTACTTAGTCCATATAAGATCCAAATATCAAGGCTACAGTCAAGAGTATCATGAAGAACAGTCTATTTGTAATAAAGTAGAAGTTTTAGTATGGAGGTGATATTATAGTCAAGAGTGATAATTAGAATAAAACCAAATATATACTTTGAATATAGATAAAACTCATATTTAGTCTTATTTACATGTTAATTTTCACCTACACTAGGTTTCAATAGTTCTTGGAACATAATAACCTCTCACTAAGACCAAGACTATAAGGAAAGATATTTCTAGGACTTGAAGATCATTGGAGATAAGACCCAAGTTTGAGATTCATATGCAATTAAGGTTTTTATTTAAAAACATGAGGTGTATTTTCAAAATATCTATAGTCATTCACTTCATATTGTCCACCTATAACCATACAAAAGGGTAGGCCAATCTCTTAGTTTCAAGAATATTCAATCATAGTGATCAATGAAAGAGTTTCATATCCTAAAGAACATACCATATGAAAATGATGATGTGAATGAGGTAATAATATGAGGATGTTAAAATTTTAATCAATTCTATATTCAATTCATTCTTGGAATGGCCAAATACAACCAAGCCAAATAAACAAGCACAGTGAAGAGTAGGGTGATAGAGGTCTGAGATGTTGTGAAGAGGTTAAGGGGTTGAAAAACATGAAGAGATATGAGTTGAAACTGATAAGGAATTATCATATACTTAACAATATTATGAAGCATATTAAATCAAAGTAATCAAAAAAATATACAATCATTTACTACTCACAAGCCTACTAGTATGGGTGTTGAGATGTTTTAAATGTTTCAATGAGCAAATGTCTACTAAACAACATAGAGTAATGAAGGTGATATTTTATCAAATTATTATTCATTTTATATATTACAATTCATTTAAGGTGATTCAATCTTAGATAAGCCTATTCAAATCTAACACAATCTAAGGATAAGAGCACAAAGGGGTTATTCATAATGAGTAGAAAGATAATGAGATGGGCAAAGTTAATATGGTAATCATTCATACACAAGCAGTCTAAAAGGCATTGAGATAAACTAAATCTTAGATAGAAAAAATAAACCAAATGGGGTGAAAATTAATTTAAAATTATGGGTTTGAATCCCTCCATTATGTTACAAGTGTCAAAATACCTCAAATACTTAGATTAGGTTGATTAGGCCTAAACATCAGTTTTAGGCCTAGAAGGCTTGTATCACATAAGACACTTTCAAACTTTAAAATGAAAGATGACACCTTGAAAAGGTATAATGAGATGTTATAGGTCCTATAATAGGTATAAAATTAGATAAATATAATGGAATATCAATTTATGTCCTCAATAAGGAATTTAAACTACTGACAGTATAAACAATCATTCAAGTTGTGTATTGAAATGCTCATATCTTTCATCGTAAGGAGATTTTGGCCAAATTATATTAGCATGATTTTATTACCCCTATTAAATTAAAATACATGAAGGATTTAGGTTGGTGTGATCATAGTAATTTGACTCAAGAAATGAGGTTAGTATAGAGTTAGTTCCAAAAATAATGAAATCAGCTCACTAACAATCTACCATCTCTAGGCCTAGATCATGGGTGGAGAATGGTGAAAAAACTAGTAGAAAACACAAATAAAAATATAATTAAATGACAATTTAAACACAAAATACAATTTCTTACCCAAATCCTTGATTTCTCTAAAAGGCTTCTTCATTGGCTTGCTCAGATTTATGCTCAAAAGGTCTTCATTAATGGAGTGTGGCTAGCTTCATCTCCTATTGACACCTTGTTCAATGATTGTTTTTGGCTTGATGTGGTTTTATTTTTATTATATTATAATAATTTTAGCATTATAACATTATTTTTTCATTCATGACCAAACTCTTGCATAATAACACTACTATGTTCAAGCTCTCTAAATGAAGAGCTCTAGGTTTGCTTTTATAGGCTTCAAAATAACTTGGAATGGGATAAATTATAACCTTGGTTTAATTTGAAATATTTATAGGATATTACTTAGTTATTTTTCATTTGAGATAACTCACAAAGGTAATGAGTAGCTTCTATGATGTTCTAAGATGCTCTTGATATTTGGCTTTTCCTTTTTGGTAATTTATTTATTAGCTCATTTTCTCACGGATGAATTTAATTAGGCTTTGATCAATATTTAGACTTTAATTAATCCTATTTAGGCATTTGGTAATTTTTTCAAGATTTTATTTAATTCAATGTGTGTTTACCCAAATTAATTTATTTATGGGCCAAGTTGATTTAATTGCATGGTTATGAAGCTAACTATTGACGTAAGAGATTGCACCCTTTGGCAGGAGGCCGAACTCCTGCCTTCTCCTCGCAACTATGGAAACTCCCCTCTCACTTGTGGGATTGGTGAAGCTAGAGGGTAGAGTCTCTAAATAAGGGCTAGCTCCCTTTGATGTATCATGTTCATTCCAGCAAGTGCTAATACATACATATATATAGATATATAATGGGGGGTGAAAAGAGAGAGAGATGCATGAAAACAAACTAATCTAAAGAGGTGATGCACCAAAATAAGTTGACCTTCTCACATCCACACTTGAAACTAGACAAACACATACATACACTTCAGACTTGGCAGAAGGACCAGGCTGCTAGAAACTGGTAGGAAGGCTTTCATGAAAAAACAAAAAATAGAGATTCACCAAGGTGTTGTGAAATACACACTATAAGTAACTTCCTCTATTTTGCACTTCCAAATAGAGATCTTCTCCTGTCAGCTAAAAAATGACACCTTGTATAAAATAGATACGTTGGTATTGAACATGTGAAAGCATCAAGAAATAATGACTAAACACAAATCAATACTCAGCACATACACAAAAATGTCTATCCAAGATAGAGGTAAAGAACTGCATTTATTGATTCAGGTGGAAATTTTTCTAGGGCTATGCCTTACAAATGTCGAAGATGTTTCTTAAAATGACAAGTCTTTAATATATAAGAGAAGCAAGGAGGCTCATTTGGCACTCCTTTTTTACAAGTGGCCTATTGCATCCCTTCATTGGGAAAAAGAAAACACTGTTGCTGATGTCATCCTTCTAGAAAAGGCCTACTGGAACCATGTTATATAATCACCAAATTTGACTTTGGCATTCGAGCATTAATGTGGAAATACAGGCTGTGCCTCTTTTCTATAAATAGATTGAGATTTGTCCCCTTTTAAATGCATGGGCCATGCCATTCGCATCTTCTAGTGGTCAATTGCAGTCACTATTTCACTTGCTGGAATCACTTCTCAAATTGGTGCTACCACTTGGACTACTCTGTCTCTTTCTACACCTTGTCATTCTCCTGCTTTGTCACCAAGAATTTTGTCATTTTTCCCGTCTTGTTTCTTCTGGCTCCTTGGCCCTCAGGGCAAACATTCTTGTGGGTCACTGCATATTTCATTTTGTTAACTTTGACATTCACACAATTGTCATTTGTTTGAAAACCAATGGCTAATCTACTTTGTTAATTTTGAGGGCCTCCGAGACATCCTTGTCCCTGTCAAAACATCATCAGGTCCTTCACTGGCTTTCTACAACTTTCTTCCTTGGCCTTCTCTGTGGGCACTCTTTTGCCTTTGTTTTGTCCTTAGCACTTTCCCAAAGGGAAAGTGACCCCTTCACCCTTTGAAAATGTCCTTTGTCTCTGGGTTGGAAGTCCCTTGCAAGGGCATCTTCCCTTCGGGGTCCTTTGGTAGTCCTTTGATCCTTCAGACGGTCTCCCGAGTTCCCACGGGCTTTTGTCCATGAACATTTTCTCATAGACAAAAAGTCTAAAAAAATTCTCCTTGGGTCTGTCTTTGTGTTTAGAACTATGCCCAAATTCCATTAGACTTTTTGTCTGAAGGAATTCCTTTAGGCAAAAAGTCCAAAGGAATTTGGACTTAAACAAAAATCTGAATTAAACTTACTTGGGTCCTTTCCTTTAGTTTGAAGCACCTACCCTCTGCAAGGGTATTTGAACCTTAGACTACCTTCTGACCAACTGGCATACCCTTAAACCAAGTTGTTGAACCAAAATGGTTCAATGGTTCAACCATTACACGCTGAGGAACTAGCCAAGTGAGTCGACTAATTGAACTAGGCTGATGAACCAAGTGTTAAACCATCGATTGATGAACTTCTCCCTTTGAACCAAGCCCATTGAACCAAAAATGGTTCAATAGTTATTAAATTGAGATGTTGAACTTGAAGATGGACTATTGAACCAAAGGTCACTGAACCACTTGAACTAGGCCATGAACCAGACTCATTAAACTTATGCAACCTGAAAAATGAATGGCTTGAATAGCAAGGGAAGAAGGGGACTAAAAATTTTGCCTAGGGAAAAATTTGGTCAACAAATTGGTGACTCCTAGGGGAAGCATGCCTGCTATGCTTAGAGACAAGTTGCCTTGTAGTCCATTGGGTACAGAGTTAGATTTTAACTTTAAAATTAGTAATAGCCCCAATAATTTAGAACCAAACATGCAAATCTACCTCCAAGGAAATGAAAACACACACAAGACTAAGAAAACTACTACTTGTGCTACAACACTTAGGGAAAAAAAGAAATAAAACAAGGGAAATTATATACGAGTGAAAAGAGACTCAGTGGAAATGCTTCAGAGGTATCCCATTAACTAAGATATGTAGTTCTTCACCATCTAACCTAGAGAGTTAGAACGCATTATGCTGCTTGCACCGAGTGATTATGTAAGGACCACTCCATAATCCGTTAAATTTTTCATGCTTTCTAGGCTTGGCTCGGTCTTCATCCCATTTCAAGACAATGTCTCCTTTAGAGAAATCTCTTGATGAAGAATTCTTGTCAAAGTGTCTCTTCACTTGCTGTTGGTGACTGGTCATAGAAGCCATAGCCCGGTCCCTGATCTCTTAGAGCTCCATTAGCTCACACAACCTAACCTCCATGCCAGTTCCTTCCTCTAACTATAGTTGGTGGGCAAGATCCAATGTTGGTAATTCAAGTGAGATGGGAAACCTGGCTTCCCTTCCATACATGAGGGTATATGGAGAATTTCTAATTACTCTCTTTGGGGTGATCCAATCGGCCCATAGAGCTATTTTCAGCTTGGCATGCCAAGTTATCTGATTTTCTTCCATGGTCCTCTTTATGATTCTGATCAAATTTTTGTTGGTGGACTCAGCCAGCCCATTCCCCTGTAGGTAATAATTGGATGAAGTGTCAAGGTATATGCCATACCTTAGTGCCCATTCACTTGTTTTGGTTCCTAGAAAATCCAAGGTGTTATATGAGATTATGGTAGTTGGGACTCCAAATCTTGTTACCAAGTCCTCATAAAACTCTAGGACCACACTTTCATTTTCTTCTTTTAGAGTAGTAGCCTCCACCCACCTTGTGAAATAGTTTGTAGTAGTCAGGACCCATTTATGTCCAGCACTAGAGGGAGGATTGATCATCCCTATGAAATCTAGGCCCCACTGCATGAATGGTTGCTCCACCTGAATAGGCTATAGAGGCATGGTAGCCAACCATTGTTTCCCATCAAAAATTGCACACTTTTGGCACTTTCTTACCCAAGCATGGTGTCCTTGAAAAGAGTGGGCCAAAAGTAGCCAGCTCTCATTATCCTTGCTATAATAGCTCTAGGAGTGAAATGACCGCCTGTTGGCCCATCATGGAACTCAGCCAATACTCTATCAGTCTAGTTTGGGTTAATGCATCTTAGAAGGACCCCAAAGAGATCCTTCCTAAACAATACTTCATTAACCAAGACATAAGGGAGAGATTGGAGCCTGAAATACCTTCTTTCGGTCCTATCAAGGCCCTATGGGCACTCACCAGTGAGAAGGAAATGCCTCAGGTCCAACGTCCAATCCTTTATGATAGTTGGTTCTACTGTAATGGTTGCATTTTGAATTAGCAAGGTGTCTTCCCTTTTTTGCTTGAAATATATAGCAAGATATTCACACATGCCTCTTCCCCTCACTAGCTTGGTGATCTTGATGTCTATGTCATACTCCATCACTTTGGTGATCCACCCTGCTCTCTTCTCATTTAAGTCTCAATTGGTCAAGAAATACTTGATGCTAAGATGTGGGACCATGAGGTGAATCTTGTTGTTAGACAACATATGCCTAAATTTCTTTAGGCTCCATACTACTTCTAGGACTTGCTTCTCTACATACGTGTATCTGACTTTGAAATCCTCTAACCCTTGGTTAAAAAAGGTAAGTGGTTACTTGAGGTCATCACCATTTACTTGGGTAAGCATGGCAGAGATCACCTCTTCATTATTAAAAGTGTATAGGTTGAAGTCTTTGTTGAAGTTAGGGCTGATCGAAGTAGGAGCTCAGGCTATGGCCTACTTGATGGCTTCAAAGCTGTCCTTTCTTTGTGTTGTCCACTTGAAATCTTCACCCTTCCTCAGCATAGAGTTTAGGGGTTTGACTATCTTTTCAAAATTTAGAATGAATCTCTAAATGAAATTTATCCTACCAAAGAAGCTCTGCAAGCCTTTCTTGTGTTTTGGTAGGGACATCTCCAGGATAGAGCAAAATCTCTCAGGGTCAATGGATAAGCCCTCCTTAGACATGATGTGGCCAAGGAGTTTCCCCTCATGAACAACAAACACACATTTCTTTGGATTAAGAGAGATGCCAAATTCCTTGCACCTTTCAAAAATCTACTTGAGGTGTTTTATGTGTTGGCTTGCTTCCTTGGAGAATACCATCACATCATTGAGGTAGACCAGCACATTGTTGTTTATCAAGCCTCCAAAATCCATGTCCATGTCTCGTTGAAAATTATCACTAGCATTAGATAGCCTGAATGGCATCTTTTTGTAGGAAAACATTCCCCATTTAGTGGTGAAGGCCATTTTGTGCTGGTCACAGCCTTGCACTAGAATTTGATTATACCCTGAATAACCATCCAGGAGGGAGAAATGCTCACTACCAGTTACCTTCTAAAGGATCCACTCCATGCTTGGGAGGGGATAATGGTCTTTTAAAGAGACTTTATTAAGGTCTTTAAAATTAACACATAGCCTGATCTCCCCATTCTTATTTCTAACAGGAATAAGGTTGGCCAACCAGGAGGAATGCTTGATTGGAAATATAATTCTAGACTCAATCAATTTGGCCAGTTCCCTCTGCATGAGGGGCTCAATTGTCAGATTGATAGGTCTTTGCTTCTACATGACTGGCCTAGTGCCTTATTGTAATTCGATGGTGTGCTAGGTGAGCCTTGGGTCGAATCCCTTCAAGTCACTATAATCCCATGCAAAAACATCTATGAATTCCTGACACAGCAAAATGAAATCTCACCTTTCTTAAATCATGCAGACTTTTCCAAGTGCAAGCAGTTTGTCCTTAAAGATCTCAACCCTTTCGTAATTCTCCTCTTTGGTTGTGATGCATGCCTTGTCATGTCTTGATTGGTCATCTCCATTGAAGATGCTCTCAAGTGTGACCAAGCCTTTAGGGAGCTTATTTTTCTTTAGCTAAACAATCTGATTGCCATATTGCTGCTACAATTTCACTTGATTATGTGTTGCAAACTCAGCTTCCTCCTATAGGAAGAAAGCTATTTACTGGTCACTTTCAAAAACTTTCCAATTTGCAATGTTATCAGGGACAGAGGGCTGAACTACCACCTTCAAGTGGCGTGAACCACAATCTTGACTTATTTCCTTGGAAACATTGAACTGAGCACCAATTGATGCTATCCTATCCACTTGTTTATTTTGCTCCCTAGGAATGGAGGTGATATTGAAAGCAAGGAAATATTCCACCAAATCCCAGACCCTATGCTTGTAAGACTTCAGTAAGGAATTCTTGGTTAGATTCAAGCCTTTCACCTAATTTACAATCAACTCACTGTCTCCCAAAACTTACAACTCCTTGATCCCTCTTTTTCTTGACCATTGTAACCCATGGATAAGGGACTTGTATTTTGAAACATTGCTTATGCAAGAGAAATGGAAATGGAAAGTTGAAAAGTACCTATGCTTTAAAGGGGAGACTAACATCACCCCACTACCAGCTCCGAGCCTACTTCTAGAACTATCAAAATACAACTATCATAGGCCTAGGTCCTCTTGGCTTGCCTTCATTATATTTGGTATGAAGGTGCCCTCTTCGTGCATGTAGTAGACTCCAAGGCCTGTCTCCTATATAAACTTGTAAGGATCATGCTCTAAGTTATCATTTCCCCACTCATCTAAGAGTAAGTCTACAAATCCTTCAAGAGTAGAGGATGGAGATTGGTCTGTTTGGGACTCTTCTAGGTCGATAATGGTGTAACTGACATTTGTTACCTTGGGTGAGTATGGTTGTAGATGGTCCTTGTAGAGTGGCTCAGACTCAATTTTTACCTTGGTCCCATACTTGGTTCTAAAAACTAGATATGACCAATTCACTGCTATATAGCCACTTATCTTTGATGTGAAGTCTCTGGACAAGCAAATTGTGAAATAAGGAGGAACATCTACTACCACTATATCATGGGGAATTGAGAAGGTTGGGAAAGCATTTAATGTCAAGCCTAAACCCTTCACAATACCAACTATTTTTGTAGGTGTCCCATCTAGCTATAGGACTCCTTTGTTCATCTCTTCATATTTCAGTCCCATCTTATCAGCTATGCACTTTGGCATCACTGAAGTACTAGCCCCTCTATCAATAATGTAGTTATGTACCAAGAAATCCCCTATAACCAAGGACACATAAAAATGGGGAATTTTCTCTTCCTTCTTTGCTTGACCTAAAGTGGAAGGCTATCCATTCATCATTAAGAAATTATCAGTGCTTGCTGGGATAGCTTATCGATTTAGCTCATGCAATTCCTTCTTCAATACATCTTTCTATCCTAGAAGAGACAAAGAATCCCATAAATAGATGTTCATATGCATCTTCTTCATCTGGTCCACTATATTGACCTGGGGACTACCTCCCTTCAAGCTTTCTTTGGGGCTGATTCCAACTTGAGTTACAGGCTGAGAGGCTGAAGGTACAAATAACTATTTGAAATTTGGAGCTTTCTAATTTGAGTGTGATGGAGAAGGTGCTACTGCCACTTGGGTGGTAGACTGGGCTTCTCCCATTGTTCTTCTCTTAAACCTTGTGTTGGCTGCAACATAGTCGGCCTAATTGTTTGCAGTGCCTACATAATTCACTAAATAAAATTCCCCTTCTAGATGATTCATGAGGGTAGAATCAGGCTGGGCCTAGTTGCTACTCAGGTTGGGTTGCATTAAAGGCTCGAAGCCCTAAGGTTGAGTGGCTGCTTGATTGTCTACATTTTGGAAATAACTCATCATCTCATTTGTATAAACAACTTGTTCCTGATCATATCCCATGGTCAAACAACTTGGTTGTTCCTGTACTAGATTATTTTGAATAGGCATCATGACTTTAGAGGATGAAGGGGGCCGTGAGTTGTAGTTTTAAAATGGATTGGTTTGAGTAAGCTGACCTTGTCCTTGATTATAGTTTTGAAAAGGGGGCCTAGGGGCTTGACCATAATGTTGGTATCCCTAATTCAGTCTGTTACTTTGAGCTTGTTGTATTTTGAGAGCTATAAGTTCATTTGACATGCTCTGTAATAGACTTTTAACCTCATGTAGCTCATTGGACAGAACAGTAGCTAGTTTCTCTATGGTAGGTAGAGGAGCCAATGTGGGAGCAATGGTCTGAATTGGAGGCAACATTTTTGGTAAAAGTGGCATGTGAGGCCTAGGGGCTATTTTCCCAGCCTATACTAAATACTTTTTAGCTACTATGGTTGTCATAAGTAGCAGGTAGTATATGCCCTCCCATAAATTGGATCATCAAAACAATATCACTATTTAATGCCTTTAAATAGTACAAGAAAGCATAGCTGGGAGTCAGTCTTACTAGGATGGGAATTCTATCCCAAGTCTTTTGAAACCACATGTTAAAATCCTACATATACTCATGTGGAGCTCTCTTTATGGTCGTCATCTACTCAGCAAGTGAGAGGCCATCGCTCTTTTCCCCAAAATGATCTATCAACTAAGTACCCAACTCATTCCAAGAATGTATTGAATTTACAGGCAAAGTTTCATACTAGTTAAGAGCCTTGCCTTTGAGAGACAATGCTAACAATCTGATGGTGATATTTTCCTCTGTTACATTGTGAATATTGCAGAGGTTAACAATATTCCTAATATGCTTGATGACTGTAATGGGACCCTCTCCATTGAAAAAAGGCACATTTTTAGGGCTATTCTCAAAATTGGATCATAGCGTGGGAGATTCAAAGGGCTCTGACCATGAAAAGCTGCAAAAGGTAGAGCCATGGCTGGGAGGGCTGTAACTATGGATGTGCTTCATCTGCATCCCTTATAACAGGTATAGGAGGATTGCTTGTGGGATAAGGATGGGTCCTCTCGAATCATAGTCTTTTTTTAGAGTTCAAAGGCAACTCAACGAAATCAAAAGGAACCCCTTTTGAAGTAGACCTTCTGGTGACTTTAGGCATAGAAAGTTAAGAAACTAGTCTTAATTGAAAACTGAAGCTCTTACAAGTGGAGTCACCAGATGCTGGAAAACTTTGAATTACTATGACAAGACCATCATCAATCCTAAAACCTTACTAATTTATCAAACTAAGTCCCATCGAGCATGCCAAAACTATTGATGTAAGAGATTACACCCTTTGGCAGGAGGCCAAGCTCCTGCCTTCTCCTCACAACTATGAAAACTCCCCTTTCACCTGTGGGACTGGTGAAGCTGGAGGGGAGAGTCTCTAGATAAGGGCTAGCTCCCTTTGATGCATCATTTTCATTCCAGCAAGTGCTAATACATACATATATATATATATATATATATATATATATATATATATATATATATATATATATATATATATATATATATATATATATATATATATATATATATATATATATATATATATATATATATATATATATATATATATATATATAGATATACAATGGGGGGTGAAAAGAGAGAGAGAGAGAGAGAGAGAGAGAGAGAGAGAGAGAGAGAGATGTAGGAAAACAAACTACTCTAAAGAGGTGATGCACCAAAATAAGTTGACCTTCTCACATCTACCCTTGAAACCAGACAAACACATACATACACTTCAAACTTGGTAGAAGGACCAGGCTACTAAAAACTGGTAGGGAGGCTTTCATGAAAACACAAAAAATAGAGATTCACCAAGGTGTTGTGAAATACACACTGTAAGTAACTTCCTCTATTTTGCACTTCCAAATAGAGCTCTTCTCCTGTCAGCTACAAAATGGTGCCTTATAGACAATAGATATGTTGGTATTGAACCTGTGAAAGCATCAAGAAATAATGATTGAACACAAATCAACACTCAACACATTCACATAAATGTCTATCCAAGATAGAGGTAAAGAACTGCATTTATTGATTCAGGTCAAAATTTTGCTAGGGCTACACCTTACAAATGTGGAAGATGTTTCTTAAAATGACAAGTCTTCAATATATAGGAGAAGTAAGGTGGCCCATTTGGTGCTTCTTTTTTACAAGTGGCCTATCATATCCCTTCATTGGGAAGAGGAAAACACTATTGCCGATGTCATCCTTCTAGAAGAGGCCTGCTAGAACCATGATGTATAATCACTAAATTTGACTTTGGCAATTAAGCATTAATGTAGAAATATAGGTTGTGCCTCTTTTCTACAAATAAATTGAGATTTGTTCCCTTTTAAATGCACAAGCCACATCATTCACGTCTTTTAGTGGTCAATTGTAGTCACTATTTCACCTGTTGGAATCACTTCTCAAATCAGTGCTACCACTTAGATTGCTCTATCTCTTTCTGCACCTTGTCATTCTCCTACTTTATCACTTGGGATTTTTTCCTTTTTCCCATCTTGTCTCTTTTGGCTCATTAGCCCTTAGGGGTGAACATTCTAGTGGGTCACTGCATTCTGGGCCCTTGGTTAGAGGTCTCTTTAGTTTGAAAGCAAATAGCTATTTCATTTTGTTAACTTTGACATTCACACGGCTATCATTGGTTTGAAAACTAATAGCTAATCTGCTATGTTAATTTTGATGGCCTTTGAGACATCCTCATCCCTGTCAAAATGTCATCGGGTCCTTCGCTGGCTTTCTATGACTTTCTTCCTCAGCCTTCTCTGTGGGCACTCTTTTGCCATTATTTTCTCCTTATCACTTTCCCAAAGGGAAAGTGACCCCTTCACCCTTTGAAAATGTCCTTTGTCTCTAGGCCAAAAGTCCCCCGCAAGGGTATTTTCCCTTTGGGGTCCTTTAGTGGGTCCTTTGATCCTTCGGATGGTCTCCCATGTTCCTGTGGGCTTTTGTCTCTAGACATTTTCTCACGTACAAAAAGTTCACAGAAATTCTCCCTAGGTCTATCTTTGTGTTTAGAACTGTGCCCAAATTCCTTTAGACTTTTTTTCCAAAGGAATTCCTTCAGGCAAAAAGTCTGAAGGAATTCAGACTTAAACAAAAATTTGAATTAAACTTACCTGGGTCCTTTCCTTTAGTTTGAAGCGCATGCCCTCTACAAGTGTATTTAAACCTTAGACTACCCTCCAACCAACTATCATACCCTTGAACCAAGCCATTGAAACAAAATGGTTCAATGGTTCAACCATTGCACGGCAATGAACTGGCCAAGTGAGCTGACCAATTGAACTAGGCCGATGAACCAAGTGTTGAACCATCGATTGATGAACTTGTCCCTTTGAACCAAAAATGTTTCAATGGTTGTTGAATCGAGATGTTGAACTTGAAGATGGACTATTGAACCAAAGGTTGCTGAACCACTTGAACCAGGCCATGAACCAAACTCATTGAACTTGTGCAACCTAAAAAATGACTGGCATGAATAGCAAAGGAAGAAGGGGACCGAAAATTTTGCCTAGGGCAAAATTTGGTCAACACTAACTTTGATATTAATATAGATTTTTAAGTTAAATGTTTAATTATTGGTAAGAATTGGTCTAATAATTTGATATAAAGCAATTGGTGGTGAATTTATATGTCTATAGTTTGCCCCTATTTGGGAAGATGTTGTAAGCTATAAGCATAGTAACATATTTTCAAATAATAAAATGGTTATTTATGCTTACAATTACAATGGTAATGATTGAAATATAGCTGCCCCCTCAAGGGAGAAGTTGAAAAATGGGTTGGTGAAAGATCACTTAAAATAAATAATCAAAATGATGGGACCAAACAAATTAAGATGATGGGGTGACAACATAATGATTCACCCAAAGTTGGGCAAAATCACTGAGAAATGCAAGTAGGACGGTGCATAATTGTTTGACCAAAGGTGGTTATAATCATTATACCTCAATAATGGTAGCATAGTATGATAACACAATGATTTTCCCTAGCAGGTGATATAATCATTGATAATATGGAGCTTCCCTAGTTAGGATAGACAAATAAGAAAGGAAAGTAGTGATAACACAATGATTTACCCTAGTAGGTGATATAATCATTGAGAATGCATGTGGGACGGTGTACAATGCTAATGCAATATACCCTGATTATGAAAAACATGATTAATGGTTGATGATTGATAACCTTATACAGAGGATAAAGATGAACTAGGACAACCTACTAGTAGGGATATGTTTTTCCAAACTAACAAAGTTTGAACTTTTTTTTTTTTTTTAATTCTATTTTTTATATGATTGGGATTGGATTGGTATTGTTTTTTATTTTAGTGCCAAGGAGATGGTGATGTTGTATTCATGTTGTAGACCTCTCAAATCTGATTTTTGTTGTAGCATTTGATGGTAGGCCTCACGATAGAATACCATAGGTGCCTAGGCAAAATATGCATAAGGACTGACTCCTAATATCCAATACTCAATGGAAAACTAATGCATCAATGATAAAACCATGATGACAATGTAGACATTTGAATATGTATTTATTCAAGAATAATGTGCAAGGAATTACCCCATAAACACACATAGACTAAATCAAGGCCATAATATCGAAAGAAAACAAATATGAAAGTATACAAACAAATAAAGAAACAAACAAAAATCACTCAAATAAACAAATAATGAGAAATAAATAAACATCCTAAAAGAAAAAACAAAATAAAGCATCTTAACAATGAATTTGCCCTAGTAGGACAGATCAAGGATGACAAACTACGCTTAGATAGGATAAAAGTTTTTGGATTTTGAAATGTTACAAATGGTTTGGAAATTTTGAGGTATCTTAACTCATTAGATAATGACAAGATACCTACTCACAAAACAAAAAGAGCATTGGCTTAGGTTGGTCATAAAATGATGACAATATATGGAAAATAGGGATTGAGGTTATCATAACATGAATTAAACATAAACTACATAGTCCCAAAATGACATCAAGTCATATTAATTTCATCCACACAAAAGGAAAGGAAAAACCAACTAGGTCTCAACAAGTTCTCATATCTAGAAAATGGCCATGCAATTAAAAATAAGAATATTAAGGTGATGCGGAAATGCATGATAAACAAATGTTTCCCATAGTTTTCCCATATGTAATTATAACTAGGATACAATAAATTAGATTAATGATACTAAGTTTTGCATAGGTTGTTATAATTAGTAATAAGATCAGTAGACACTAATTTGCCCCAGTAGGTGATATAATCAAGCTCACATAAACATACTTGATATAGGATGAAAAATGAAAGATATCTTGATAAATTAACTATCACACTAATTTCATAGACTATCATTGTAAACACACATTTTATTGATTATTGAAATTTTATTAGAATCCCCTTGCAAAAAGTGTAGGAAGAACTAAAGTAATTAAGATCAAAACAAGATTGGACCTGATGACTAAAAATAGGCTTTGGTCTAGATAGGAATGATATGGTAGAATGGGATATGATAGAATACTAATTGATTATGATAATGATTGGTTTGATAGATTAAATAAAATGGTAAGAGTGTTTCCCTAAGTGATAAGGTGAATGGTTAGGATATGTAATAATGGAAAAAGGTTTGATAACTAGATATAATATGGTACATATTTGGTTCTAACTTAGGTATGATAAATGATTTTTTTATTACTAATAAAGTGGAGATGTAGGTCTTGATCAAAAAATGATATAAATAAAATAGTCAATCATGTAAATTGCTAGACCACACCTCATATTAATAGTTGATCTATCAAGAATTGGATGTAGGTTCAGATGTAAATGATGTTGTTTTGATCTTCATTGATCATTGATTTTGTTTATTTCAAACTTTGAGACAAGGTACCTTTGTAGCCTCTACAAAGGAAAGTGTATCCATGGATAGTAAATAGGGATAAATGTTGTATGATAGGTTTGATTGAGAAATGTAATGAAAGAGGATAATTGAATGAATAATGGATGGGAAATAAATGAAGATCGAGGTTTTTAGGCACACACAGTATTACTAATTTTGGATTCAACATATCTTTGGATGTGGTAGGGATGAAGAATTATAAATATTCTCTTGATAATACCACTATATTCTTCTATTATTTATGCCTAAGACTATCTTCCATCTGATTAGGTTGTAGATTGCAAGCTATTTTTATTTGATCTTTGATAATGTATTCATCAAGTAGTGAAGAAATTTTGTGCTCAACTATTGGTTCCTTGAAGAGGTTTCTACCAATGAAATTGTCTTGATTGTCTTGTAGCACTTCCAAAAAGGTTTCACTAAGTAACATTGACTTTTGAATTTGATTATCCCTTAATGCCTCTAAAAAGGTTTCACTAGAATATATTGAGTTATAACTTTGATTTCCCTCTAATGACTTTGAAAAGGTTTCACTAAGAGAGTGTTCTTCTATTGTCTGGTATTGGTATCCTTGATATTTTTAAAATAATATGTCACCATGGATGAAGTTCAACATGTGATTTTATTAGTCCCAATTGACACTTGAAGGATATGGAATGTTAATGAAATGGCTATGATGGTTAGTGGTAATGGTATGTGGAATGGTAATGGAATGGGAAGAGGCTACACAATCCTCAAAGAAGATACTAATAGAACTTATGTCAAAGCTAAAGTGATCATCCTCAAAAATCATGGAAGGATCATAACTGTATTCAAATTTGTCTGCAAGGCATGTGTAACCAATATTATAACACTCATAAATGTATTCTTCTTCTAAATCTGATGTTGAGACTAATGTTGATTTTGCTTCTAATGCTAAATTGAATACCGATTCACGAATAAAACCTAAATCTAACTCTAATTCTTCATATAATGGATACTTTGTTACATTGATGTCTTATTAAATGTTTGGTTTTGGACAAGTAATAAATTGTGATGTCATAAGGGGATCCACTAATACTAGAATGTAAAAATGAGCCTCAAAAACAATAGGATAAAGGTCAAGATAAAAATCCTTAGAGATTATCTTGTCAATAATAAGCTCTTGAAACAAATACATAGGGATAAAAGGTGATTCATCATAGGTTTACTTACCACAAATGGTTTTTTCAATAAAAAATATTTGATTGGTTGAATGATTTGGCCTTGATTTATGATTAGTTATAACATAATAATCTTAAACATGGCTTGGTCCTCAAATTATTGGCTTAGTTGAGGTATTGATTTGACTATTTGGGATTTCATTTGAATGATTAGCTAAGGTTTGGATTGGATTTATTGAATTTTTGGTTGGATTGGTTGAGGTTTTCTAAATTTGGGAACATATGGAAATAGTTTAACACTGATCAGTAGTTGGATAATGGTAGTGCATTATGGAACTAGATTGATCACATGAGCCAAATAATGAAGTCTTGAGATGATAAGAATAGGTCAGTGTGGAGCTTTATTTCTCACACAAGCCAAAAGACTAGGTATTGGGATGATGAAAGGGTGTTGTGGAACTTTATTGCTTGCACAAGCCAAAGGATGAGGTCTTAAAAAGGTAATGGTATTATTTAGATGTTGTGGATCCTGGTAGCTTGTATAATCTAAAGGAGGGTTAATAATAGTTGAGGGTTGAAGAATAAAATGGCATCATAGAGGGTGATTTCTCACTCAAGCCAAAACATCTATATCTTCCTCATAAACCATATCATCCCAATCAAAGTCTTGAGCTAGGTCATAAGCTAGGTTTTTACTATGTTCCATGTATGGATCATTGTAAAGAGGGTATGGATTTATCTCCCAAACAACATTGTTTTTAGTTGGGTCTTCAATAAATTCCTCCTTACAAGCCTCTTCATACCAATCAAGGTCTCGAGTTGGATCATTAGCAATAATTTGGTCATAATCAATTTGTGTGTCTATTCTATCATAACTTGGATTATACGTGACTCCATCATAAGTGTAGCTAGTAATATCGACATAAATGATGAAAACTCTGAAAATAAAAAGGCTTAAAATTTTGAAAACTCTAAAAAAGTAATGCCCAAAGGACAAAAGGTTCAAACTTGGTCTAACTTGGTTGAAAGTGGAGTTGTATCTCCAACGTGGTTTGAGAATGGAGTTGTATCTCTAAAATGGTTTATGCTAAAACTTAGCATAAAATATTCTAATCTCAAATGTCTAACATCAAATCTCATACACATAAAAGATCAAGCAATGAATAAAAACTAGCATGTCAAAGTCTAAGGCAAAGTGTTCCAAACAAGATTCCTAAACTAGGAAGGGAAAAGTTGAGTTGTCACGTCTTTTATCCAAATACATAGTCAATATCTAGGCTCAAATAAAAATGATTTGTTAGGAAGTTTGGCCAAATTTAGTGTCAAAATCTGTAATTTGAAACAAAGGTTGATATGATTTTATTTAATATAACAATTTTGGAAACAACTTTGACATAGACCTGACACACAGAATCAAACATAAACATGATCAGTTCATATAAGCCATAAGGTAAAAGGCACCTAGAGAAAAGACTATATTTTCTTAAATAAAATCACAAATAATGATGATGATAGGCTCTGTGAACAAACAATTAATGGAAATAAGGCTCTTTTAATAAACAAGTAACAGTTTTCAAATTTGAGTAATCAATTAATCAAAGTTACACAACCTATAAAAGAAAGATCTATGTATCAGCCCTTGTGAAGTAAGGCCTAAACATAAATCAATAAATGTTTGAATATGAACTTGGAAAGGTTAATTAAAAACTCAATGTTGAAAACTAGGCTTTGATCAACCAAATAATCTAGACAATATTAGATGATGTAATGACTCAAGATAAGGATCCAAATGACATACATGACATGGTTTGAAACAATGGATTTTGATAAAAAGTAAAAAAGTATTGAAATGAATTGATTATCATAAAATCATTATCATGATCTAATGATGTGATCAATGTTATGTTTCAAAGACTCAAAGGCTCAAACTTGATAATGATGTGGTTAGCATAACAGTACCCATTTCATTTAAGTGACACACAAAAAAACAAGTTTAGAAAAAATTACAAGGCACAAGTGTGGTGTAAAATGGTTAGAATAATTCCTTTTTGATCAAAAGAGTGATGTATAAATAAAATGGTTTTTTTTGTGGTTATAAAAAAATAAACAAGTTTTAATCTCAAAATATACCAAGCAAAAATGACCAAAATACACTAAGTATAATCATCCAAATCCTAACAAGTGTATGGAAATGTGGGGTTGACTAAAATAATTGTTTTTCAAATGATTTTGATGGATCAATTACATAATAATTTCATGTATAATGTGCTAAAATAATCTCATGTTATTTGGGTCCATGGCACTTGTCTTGTTGTAAAAAGGTCTTGCTCTTTTTATAACTACTACATCCATTACTCACTCAGAGTAGTACAATGTTTAATGTGCTCATATGTTCTAGGCTTATCCCCATCACTAGGAGATGGTTTAACCACTCAAACCATCAGTCCCAATGGGGTGATCCTAATTTATATACATAATAATTTCATGTATAATATGGTAAAATAATCTCATGTCATTTGGGTCTATGACACTTGTCTTGTTGTAAAAATGTCTTACTCTTTTTATAACCACTACATCCATTACTCACTCAATGTAGTACGATGTTTAATGTGCTCATATGTTCTAGGCTTAGCCCCATCACTAGGAGATGGTTTAACCACTCAAACCATCAGTCACAATGGATTTTGATAAAAAGTAAAAAAGTCTTGAAATGAATTGATTAGCATAAAATAATTATCATGATCTAATGACGTGATCAATGTTATGTTTCAAAGACTCAAAGGCTCATTTTGATAATGATGTGGTTAGCATAACAGTACCCATTTCATTTAAGTGACACACAAACAAATAAGTTTAAAAAAAAATTAAAAAGTGCAAGTGTGGTGTAAAATGGTCAGAATAATGCCTCTTTGATCAAAAGAGTGATGTATAAATAAAATGGTTTTTTTCATGGTTATAAAAAAATAAACAAGTTTTAATCTGAAAACATACCAAGCAAAAATAACCAAAATACACTAAGTATAATCATCCAAATCCTAACAAGGGTATGGAAATGTGGGGTTGACTAAACTACTTGTTTTTAAAATGATTTTGATGGATCAATTACATAATAGTTTCATGTATAATGTGCTAAAATAATCTCATGTCATTTGGGTCTATGCCACTTGTCTTGTTGTAAAAAGGTCTTGCTATTTTTATAACCACTACATCCATTACTCGCTCAGTATAGTACGATGTTTAATGTGTTCATATATTATAGGCTTAGCCCCATCACTAGGATATGGTTTAACCACTCAAACTATCAGTCCCAATGGGGTGATCCCAATTTATATATCCTCCCATGGAGAGGGGTTGAAGACAATGCTGAGAGATGAAACCCTGGGTCAAAGTTTCCCTAAAGAACTCGTGGGAGGTAATGACATCCCCCTTATAATCCAAGATGAAATGAAAGTAAAAGACTAATTAAATGATATTTAAAGGTTGTTTCTATATTACCCAAGCCATTTGGGTATTTGGAATAGCCTTGACAACTTCTCTTTTATGCCTTTGGATTAATTCACTTTGCAATGAAGTTGACACTTTTGATCCCAAAAGTTCTCTAAAGGGGATAGATGGGAGAGCATAAACACACAAATCCCTATTTACTCAGAAAAATATAATATATGAAAATAATAATAAGAATTTTGAAAAAAAAATTTAAGTGTGTTCAATTTTAAAGCATTAAATGAAATTTGTGGTGATGTTCTTTAGCCCCTTGGCTTTAAGTTGTGAGCTTTGAAAGAACAATCAAAACATTTAACACAAACATGCAAAACTTTATTTTTAAACCCAAATTGAAATGAATAATTCATTTTCAAATATCCCAAATAATTTTGAAATAACTAATTAATATTTTTTTGATGATTTTTTAAATGGACCCTGTAAGAAAAAGGTTAGCACATTTTTTAGCCTTGAAGCTTATTTATCAAATGAGACAAACAAATTTTAAGGGTAAAATATGTTGACCCGAAGGCAAAACCTCAAGAAATAAAACATGTTAAGTTAGGAAAATTTTAGAAAAAATATCAATAAATATTAAATAAACAAAAAAAAACTAAACATATAAACAAGTTAGAAGGTTAAAACAAATAAAACCAAACACATAAAACATAAAAACCTGCAGTTAGTATTTTAACCATAACTTTTAAAATATAAATCAGTTTGTCACAAAATTTATACAAGTTGTCAATAACATCAATTTTTTCATATATAAAAATATTTATGTCAAAATAGTAAATAACAAAAATTTATTAGCTCTATACTAGCTGTTATTATCAGAAAAATAGAAAATAAAAAGTGATAGTCACTAAAAGAGTCATAACTTATAAACTAAAAATAAGATTTTAATGAAATTTATAAAAAATTAGGATGAAAATATTAATAATAACATATAAAAAATTTATAAAAAAATAGTAAATGTATTAAAAATAATTTCTATTTTAACAACCATTTTGTTCAAATATGTGGGGTGCACAATCATGTCCCACTAGGCATGCCATCTATGATCATAAGAATTTGACTCAAGAAAAGAGGTTAGTATAGAGTTAGTTCCAAAAAAAGTGAAATAAAATCACTAAAAATATAACATATTTATGCCTATATCATGGGTGGAGCATGGTGAACAAACTAATTAAAAACACAACTAAAAATGGAAGGAAATGACAATTTAAACACAAAATACAAATTTTTTACCCAAATCCTTGATTGTTTCAAAAGGATTCTTTGTTGGCTTGCTCAAATTTTTGCTCAAAAGATATTCATTAATGGAGTGTGGCTATCTTAATATCCTCTTGGAACCTTGTTTAATGCTTGGTTTTGGCTTGATGTGGCTTGATTTGGCTTGGCTTGGAAGAATTTTTGCATTATAACATTATGTTTGCATTCATGACCAAATTCCTACATAATAACACTACTATGTCCAAGCTCTCTAAGTGAAGAGATCTAGGATTTATTTTATAGGATTTAAAATCACTTGGAATGGGTTAAATTTGAACCTTTGTTGAGTTTATTAACCTTGGTTGAGTTTGGCATATTTCTAGGATATTCTTTAGATATTTTCCATTTCCACAAAGGTAATGAGTAGATTCTAGGATGTTCTAAGATGCTCTTGATATTTTAATTTTACTTTTTGGTAATTGATTTATTAGTTAATTTTCTCAAGGGTGAATTTAATTATGCTTTTATCAAGATTTGCACTTTAATTAATCCCATTTAGGTATTTGGTCATTTGTTGAAATATTTGATTTAATTAAATGTGTGCTAACCCAAATTAATTGATTTATGGGCCAAGTTGATTTAATTACATGGTTATGAAGCCAAATTTGAGATGAATAGAAATTAATAAGTTAAATTTTTGATGATTGGTAATAATTGGTCTAATAGTTTGATGCAAATCCATTGATGGCTAAATTTACATGTGTACAGTTGGTTGAGGGGGTGAGGTTTATGAATAATAGCTAAGAGTATAAGCATGTTTAGAATACAAATGAAACCCTATAGGAAAAATTCATTACGTATGTATCTTTACACACTCTTTTCATGGGAACTAATGATTCTTATGAATGTTTAGGGGGTATATACAATAAATATTAATGGAAAAAAGTTTTGGTTTGGAGGTCTTTTCTTTACGAACCATTGTTAAAAAGGTTCACCTCCAAAACCCTCCTATGGACCAATTCTGAGAAAAATCAAATTTATTTCAATAAAATCCCCATGAATCATCATAAAAACTCTTTAATAATGAGGTAAACTCATAGAGGGTCATATAAATGGTACTTTGTTGTAAGGAACTATATGGACATGGCTAAAAACATGGTTTTTTGAGGAAAAAGTGCATAAAATAGATGTACAATCGAGTTTAATGAATTCCAATTCATGAAGAGTGAGGTTTGGAACTTTTTAATACTACTTAATCCATTATATTCTAAAATGTATGCTTGGAAATTCTCTTGTGATCTTCTTCAAAATATCTAATTTATAGATTTGAAGGATAAGTTGACCTAGACAACTACTTTGACCAATTTATATTTGTTATTTGCCTAAGAAGACCTATTTCATGATCTGAGGAATTGATTCATGTCTAAAATTCACCATAATTTTAGGTTATAATGGTTTCATAAAGGTTTTTAAGATCCATCAAGTACAATAAGTTAGGCTTATAGGCCTAATTGGCCTAGTAGACCTATTTGGTCAAATCAATGAAGATAAAGATGGTGTAGAAGCTATTAAGAAGGTTAACATAAGTGTTAATTAATTTAATTCAGTGTCAATATATTTCATATTATAATATTAAGTGGAAAATCAATACATAGAATTTATAAATTATGCACAACTAGTCTTCAAGTGCTAATGCATACTTAAATAGCCATTACCATGTGTTAACTAATCATGAGTTGACTAGAAATCAATGCATTTTCCATGGTATTCATGTAAGAAAATTCATCCACTTATCTTGATATTTTTTATATGAGTTAAATAATTAAATAATGGTTTAACATGCTAAGCAAAAAGAGTTTGAACAAGTCAATATGGCCCACCACCTCATTCCAATGCCAAGGAGCTCATGTAAAGATCATGCAAGACATCAAGCATAAAGAGTGTGATGAATGACTATTTATAACTATTTTAATTGAAAATAAACTTGAGTTAATTATGAGATGTCCTTTCCTCCTCTCCTATATGCCACTCTCTTGACTTTTTCTCTTCTCATGTCTATATATTCAAGATTTTAGGCCTATTTTCAAGATCCCTCTCTTGGGCATGATGAAAATCTACAAAATTGAGCTTTGTAAACCTCTTTAATCAATATAATAGAGTATTAAAACATATTTATGGTTGACTTATAGTGTGTATATGCCTATTTATATGTATAATAGTGGATGAATCTTCCCTAAAAAATGTCCTTACCACACATATCTGTTAATGAATTGTCTTTTATAGGTTACATGAAGTGTCAAAGGTTGGTAATAAAATTTATAGTGTAACAAGGTTGAAAGTGACTCAAATCAGACCTCTCTCTCTCTCTCTCTCTCTCTACGTCCAAACTATTGCCATCCATCAAGGCCTCCATGTGAAACATTGTTTCATAAGAAGCATTACAGTTAGTCTCTTAGTCTTTTTCATACATATTAGTGTTTTATAATCTCTAATAGAGTGGATGAACCAGAAATATAGGTGTATCACCATCAGTAGAATAGGATTTACCTTTATTTTTCCTTCTAACTCTTTTCATCCAAAAATACAAAGTGGATTTTAGTAATCTAAGCATAAGTGATATATTAGATGAAATAACCTAATAATCTATAGATTTGTTATAATATTAAAGTGTCCCATAACCTTATACCATTATAATATTATTCCAACTTCAAAGCATATCTAAGAAGTATGCTTTAAACATGGTGAGAACTTAGGTTGATAATAGTTTTGACACATCTGATGGGACATAGATCCAGCCATTGAGTACTAATTTACTACATCATGGTCTTCAAAATCAATTTAAATCACTCATATGGTCCTCATATCTAAGGTAAATAAAATATATTATTCATAAATTTAGTTATTTTTATGTGTTTTCTAGACTATGATAGCCTATAGATTAGAATTTGGTCATTTATCTCCTTATCAATCTCTATGATCCATCCTATTTTCAATATGATCCTTATCCATCTCATTATGATCCACATCATCCCTACCATGACCATATTAGGACTATGATAATTGTGAATCTCATTCGTCTCCCTGGTAACCTGCCTATGAATATAATCAATCAAGGCAATCTCATGAAATTCCTAATTAGTTCAATCAAGTTTCAAGACAATCCATATCAAACTTCAAATAAACCTTATTTGGATATAAGAAATAAATGGTGAGCATATATACTCAAAATAGATATGGAAAGGATATCCCCATGTATGATATTAAGAGCATGATAACTTCATTGCAACAAGCTAAATAAGTATGTGTATCTTTTATAAGACAAGGATATTCAAAATTCAATAGTGATATCCTTGACATAGGTGGTCTAATTGTAAACATTGAAGATAATTTGTTAATTTATGAGAATAAATATTTTCCCATTGAGTTACCCTTTTCTCCTTATAAATATCAAACAAATGTATATCACAACTCTGAAGATTCATCTCAAGCCTTGCCAAGATTTCTTACTTGGAATTCTATCAAATAGAGACCTCAGAAGGTTAAAAAAGTGTTTTTTGAGGAGGCTTCATGTTTCACAATAGATCATATAATAACATTCATCTTTAGATTTTTAGGGAGAGATCTCTAATGAGTTTGTTCATGACTTTGAGGCTCATCTTGCCAAAAAGTTGAGATTTTAATTCAACATCTTCAATAGTCAATAGTAGATGCAAAAAAAACACAATCTCGACATCAAGTTCATTATTTCACATAAATGGATAAAATAATTGTAAAGTTATAAGTATATAAACCCAAGTTTATAACTTGGAAACAAACTTAAAAATCAAGGGACAAAGAAGAGAAATCAAGCATAAGCCCAAGTGTTGTTCTAGAAAGAAACTAGGTAGTCATTCAGTCTCCACTTCTTCCTTCTTAAAATCCCAAGGCCTTTCCTTCATGGAAATATATGTAATAGAAATTTTATTAGAGAGAGAAGGTGAAGCTGATCAAAGTTGTATAACCCCATGAGCAAAATCAAGCATCCATGGTAACACCTTTAGACCTTTTTCATCTTCTTGATTATTTTCAGGGGTCTACCATGCCAAATTTTTAGATGAATACTTTCCTTTGTGAGGTAAATGGAGAATTTTTAGCTAAGGTATATGAATATGTAAATGGCTCAGGTGAAAAATAATAAAATATCATAATTGGGGATAATTCAATCTCTCAAGATGAAAATGAAGATGAATTGCAAGAGGAAGTTGAGATACATGATGAGCTATAAGAACAAGAAGAATAAGTTGTTAAGATACAAGTGAAAGACACTCTAATTGAGAAAGAAAAAGATGATTTACATGAATTATTTGATCAAACAGTATCTACCATTCATTATGACAATCCAAAAGATCTTGGAACAATAGTAAAAATCAAGTACCAATCAACTAGTGAATAAACTCTAATTGCACTTCAGTTTGGTGAGAACAAATCAAATAAATTGTTCAATGTCATCAATTTAGGGTATTATCTACTTGAAAATGATTAATTTTAGGTTGAGAGAAGTATTTTCATCAATCAAGAAGGAGTCACTTCTTCAAACACACCATTCTAAGAGGTTGTTTTCTTAGGAGATGACTTGTTTGAGTCTTTTAGGCAAGGTTATCAACCCATCACTCCATATTCAGATGTGTTTTAGTTATTAGAGGTTTGTTTTGAAATAAAATATCCTAAAGAAGTTATGAAATCAGATCCTTCTCTCTTAGAGGCCAACCTTGAAACCATGACATAGGAGACACTTTAAGTTATTCGACATGACAAAAATCAGCAACTCAAGACTCAAGAAGAATTAGTATTGTTCTTAAAAATTATAGGATATGGGAGTATGATTGGGTCTTAGACTCACATATACAATTAATGCACCTACAATTGGAACTATAAGAACCAATTCCTTCCCTAAGAGACTATGAACATGAAAATGTTCCTATCTGTAAGAAACAAATATCAAGATATGGAAATCATACTTCAAGATTCCATAGTAGTCAATAAAGTTTTCCATTTGACCCTAGAGGAAATATTTTGATTTTAAGTTAGTTTTTATTATTTGCTTCAATAAATGAATAACACTAATAGTAGTTTTTTTGCCTTATTGTTATTATGTTTTTCTTGTTTTTCTAGTTCCTTAGGTTAGTTATGTTTGCTTATTAGTTTAGGTATGTTTCATTGTTGTTTCACTTTGTGTCTTATTTTTTTTAGTCATTATGAGGTGTTATAAATTCTAAAAAGTATATTTGGTAGTCAAAAGAGTCATCAAGTCATGTTGTTATGTTCCAAAATTCTCATTGTCATGTGAAATTTAGTAGGTTATTTTGACCAATAGGCTATTCAACCCCTGTGAGTTACCAATTTTTTTATAAATTTGGTCTTTAAGGACAAAATTCCACCCCATATAACTCAAAACTTTTTAGGACCCTATTATAAGCCTCTACAAGGTGGTGTATTATAGGTATGTTGAGTAAAAAATGAAGTTTTTAAGACTTTAAGTGTTAAATTTGGAGATAAATTCACTAAACCAATCATAAATGACTTTATAATAATTTTAAATAATTTAATTTTCATGTCATTACCTTAATTCAAAGTTTCATGCCTTGAAAACAACTTTTCATGCAAGTCTAAGTCTAAAAAAGACCCCCAAGAGCTCATGCATGCTAATTTCAGCTCCATAAAGATGTCAAACACCTTTTTTCTTGTTTTAATCTCCAAAATGACTCGTTTTTATCCTTTTTATGTCTTAAATTTGGTGTTTAAAGATTTAAATTTGGAAAATATACAAGAAAGAGACATTTTCATGCATTTTACATACAAGGTACAAACTTTTACAACTCATTCCATATAGTAGAGGCTTGAAGCATGAATATGAGGATATGGTATGGGTTATAGAATTATTTTAAGGAAAAAGGTTCCATACATGCCCAAAACTAGTTCCCTCCAATTATCTAGCCTCTTTGCACATAGTGAAAACCCTTCAAGTTTGTAGGTAGTATGACCATGAGAGAGAAAAACAAGGTCTAAAACTTTGGACAAATAAATTAGTCTTAAAGAGTTTACATATATGATAAGTGGTTATATATTTCATCTTATCACCTTCATGAACCATCCCTTTTATTTTAAGGCACTCATTATGGCTCCTTCAACCAAACAAGCAGTCAGATTTCTGAGTTTTCTCTTCATTAGGGCATCATGGCAAAAAATTTCAAGATTGTTGATCTCCTCAGAACATAATTCACCTTTATATGGTAGTCATCAATTATATTTCATACATGTGAGGGTCATACATAGCTCAAGAAGATAAAGGAATGTAACTCTATAGTCTACAAGCATATGAAGAAGAGTATAGGAGAGAGAAAGGGCATCAAAAATTTCTTGGTAGGGGCGTCCTTAATTATCTTATGTTTACCAAGAAAGGTTTATCAAGAGTTTATCCAAAGATTAATAGTAAGGAGGAAAAAAATGTGTTCACAACATCTCCATTAGAATCTCAGTTTAGAAATGTTTAAGGTTTCTTAGCATTTGCTAAGGTTTTAGCAAAATCCTAGGTTTCATTTATGTAGCGTATACCTCCTTCAAAGGTCTCCATAATGATACATATTTTATAGGGTATGGCTATTCATACTTAGGACCATAAATATGGTGAAAAGATACACTCCTTATGTTATTATCACTTCCATCTTGTTCACATCCATTTCATTACCTTTTCACTGACATTCCTTATTGTTTCATGATTTTCACTAAATCACCATTCTCATTCTCCATCATCCATCATCATCACCACCTTCTATATCACCTTCATCTCATGAAAACACTATAAAAAAAGATTAAATGGTTTTAAATAAGCTTCATGATCATGCAAGTGTGCTTAGCAAACCTTGAAACCCTGCTAAAGGAGAGGAAAATCTCCACCTACAGCTAAGAGAGCTCAGTCAAGTTGTGCTTCAGGAATATTTCTGTTAGAAGAACACTATAAGGCATGGTTATGCATGAATAAGGTGGAAATATATTATAAATATTTAAATAAAAGTGAAGTATAAAGTTCATAAACATTATTTTTTTACCTTTTCAAGGTCCAATATTGTACATGGTTTGTACAATAGTCATCTATAGCTAATATAAAGATGAGATAATATCAAGCATGCAAACTTAGATCAAGGTCAAGACTACTTGAAGAGAAAGTAAAACTCAAGGAGTAGTTAAAGGGAAATAAAGAGAATTTTAGTAATTATTCATATCTATTGGTACCATGCTCAAGACCAAGAAACTTTTACTTAGTCCATACAAGAGCCAAATCTCAAGGATACAATCAAGAGTATCATGAGGAAAAGCCTATTTGCAATAAAGTTCAAGTTTTAGTATGGAGGTGATAGTATAGTAAAGAATTATTATTAGACTGGAACTAAATAGAGACCATGAATAGAGATAAAACTCATATTTAGTCATATTTAAATTCTAATCTTCACCTATACTAGGTTTGAATAGTTCTTGGAACATGTTAATCTCTCTGTAAGACCAAGATTGTAAGGAAAGTTATTGTTAGGCCTTGAAGATCATTAGAGATAAGTATAAAGTTTGAGAGTAATATGTAATTATGGTGTTTATATAAAAACATGAGGTTTATTTTCAAAATATGTATAGTCATTCACCTCATACTTTCCACCTACAACCATAAAAAAGGGCAGGTCAATCTCTAAGTTGCAATAATATTCGAGCACAATGATCAATGAAAGAGTTTCATATCATAAAGATCATACCATAGTGAAATTATTATGTGAGTAAGGTAAAAATAATAATAGGTTAAAATTCAAAGAAAATATACAATCAATTAAATCTTGGAATGGCCACCTACAACCAAGCCAAATGAGCAAGCACATTGAAGATTAAGGCGATAGAGGTTTGAGATGTTGTGAAGAGATTAAGGGGGTGTAAAGCATGAAGATATATGAATTTAAACTAAGATTGAATAATAATATAATTAAAAATATGATGAATAAAATTCAAAAAAAGTAATAAAAACACTATACAATCATTTACTACTCACAATCCTGTTAATATGGGTGTTGAGATGTTTTAAATGTTTCAATGAAAAAGTGTCCAATAAAGAACATAGAGTAATGAAGGTGATATCTAGCACATTATAATTCATTTTATATATTTAAATTCAATTGAGGTGATTTAATATTGAATAATCCTATTCAAATCCTACACAATCTAAGCTTAAGAGCACAAAGGGTTTACTCACAGTGAGTAAAAGGACAATGAGATGGGCAAAGTTCAATTGGTCTTATGCTTAATGCATGCTTCATGGATCATCATAAAAATGATAGTGGAGGTATTTTTGTTGGTATTATCACCAAGGTAAATGTTTATTTCTATAAATATGGATTATATTACCAAAAATTAACCTACATGCCCTAGCTTGTACGTCCTCCTTTTGACTAAACTATTATCTAGCCAATAAGGTCCACAAGTGCAATATGGTTAAGAGTAAGAATAGTTTGAGGTGTTTAGAGATTAATGACGTATAAAAATATTTTTAATTTATTATTATATATTTAATAATTATCAAAAACCTATAACATATACAACTAACATACAACACACATAGTTAAGTTCAAACACAGTCAATGCCTAATGGACTAGTTGTGAGGAGATTTAAAGTTTTGAAGCCCCTAAAGGTGGAATAAAGACTTAATTTTTGGTAAAACTAATAATTAGGAAAATATAAATCTTATAATTCCATTTTAAATTTCAAATTATTAGTGTAAATTCTCACTATTTTGACACAGTCCCATTCTTGTCTTATGATAATCACCATTGGAGCTAGGAGAACTTTTTGAAGATCTATAGGTGTAAAAGGTGGATTTAACCTCATGTGGGATTTTTTAGGAAATTTATATGATTTTAAAACTTTAAAAACCTTTATATATTTATCCATTTTCAAATTTTCATGTCAATCATACCCTTGAGGGCTAACATAAGCAAGCAAGCATGTATACTTCAGTAGTAATGGTGTCACTCAGGTGGGTTGAGAGTGGTTAAAGGCATAAAGTATATTTTGGAAGATAAAATAAAATTATATTTAATTATAATCATATAATTATGTTGATAATATTAATAAACTAGAGTAAAATTACTAAAACACAACATTAGGGTTTCACACGCATAGTTGTCAAGAAACTCTTGGTAACATATGAGTGCATAAAAGGAAAGATTGATAGAAGTATTTGAACCTGAGGGCATGTATACCTTTTTAATATGTTTTATCAATTAAAATTATATAAAACTATAATTTTAAGGGACTTTTAGACCTCTAACATCTATACACACAAAGACAGGGAGCCATTCCTACATAGGCATTCTCAAAGGTATCAAGATAAAGTAAATATTAGATAGAAAAAGGAGACCACATGGGGTAAAAATGAATGTGAAAAAATGGTTTTTAATCCATTAAATTACATTATAAGTTCATCAAGACCTCAAATACTTAGATTAGGAAAATTTGGCCTAAAAACCAGTTTTAGGCCTATAAGGCCTATATCACATGAAGACACTTTCAAATACTAAAATAAAAGATGACACATTTTAAATATATAATGAGATGTTAAAATTAATCTAATATGTAATAAAATAATATAAATATAATGGAATAGCCATTTTTGGTCTCAATAAGGAATTGGAGCTACTAACAGTCTAAACAATCATTCAAGCTACTTATTCAAGTGCTCATATCATTCACCATAAGGGGTGTTTTAAAAAATTATATTAGAATTATTTGAGGACCAATATTAAGTTATAATACATTATGGATTTATGTTTTTTAAGGGGACAATTTTTATAAACAATTTCTAAGATTATAAGCATAACCAGAGTGCAAGCAAAACCCTACAAGAAACCATCATTATGTATGTATCTTTACACACTCTTTGAATTATAAACCAAGATTATTAAGAATTTTTATGGGGTACATTTAATAAATATTCATGGTAATAATTTTTGGTTTGGAGGTCTATACTTTATGAATCATCGTTAAGAATGTTTACCACCAAAAACCTCCCAAACCCTCCTAAGGACCGATTTTTAGAAAAGTCAAATTTATTGCAATAAAAACCCCATGAATAATCATAAAAACTCTTAAAACATTAATTAAACTTAGAGAGAGTCCTATAAATGGTACTTTGTTTTAAAAAATTATATGGACATGGTATAAAATAGGGCTTTTTGAGGACAAAGTTCATAAAAAGGTACAATGCAGTTTAATGAATTCCAATTCATGGAGAGTGAATTTTGTAAATTTTTATTCATCCTAATTCCGTTATGTTCTCAAATAAATTCCTATGAATTCCATTGTGATATTCCTCAAAATAGTCATTTTGCATATTTGAAGGACAAGCTAACCTAGTCAACTAGTTTGACCAATTTGCAGGTGTTGCTTGCCCAAGAGGACCTATTTCATGATATGAGCCATTTATTAATGTATTGAATTCACCATAAATTTAGGTTATAATGTTTTAATATATTTTTTTAATATCCATCATGTGAAATAAGCTAGGCTATTAGGCCTAGTAGACCTACTTGGTCAAATCAATGAAGATAAAGATGGCATATAATCTATTGATAAGGTTAACATAAGTGTTATTAAAGTTAATTTCGTGTAAATATATTCCATATTATAATATTTATTTGTAAATAAATTCATATAAGATCTAAACTATGTTCAACTAGTCTTTAAGTCTAATGCATTCTTAACTGGTCATTACCATGAGTTGACTGATCATGAGTTGACTAGTAATCAATGCATGTTCCATGGTATTCATGAAAGAGAAGTCATAAAATTATATTGAAATTTTTAGGAGTATTTAACTAACCAAATAATGGTATATCATTCTAATCAAGAATATTTTGAACAAGTCAAGTTTTCCCACCACCTCATTTGAATACCAAAGAGCTCATGCAAGGCATAGAGAATAAAGAGTGTGATGAAGGACTATTGATAACTACTGTAATTGAAAATTTACCTGAGTTAATGATAATATGCCCTATTCTCCTCTCCTGTATGCCACTCTCTTGAATTTTTCTCTTCTCATGTCTATATATTTAGGCTTTTAAGCCTATTTTTAGGATCCCTCTCCTAGCCATGATGAAACTCTACCAAGATTGAGTTTTGTAAACCTCTTTAATCAGTATAATGGAATGTATAAGCATATTTATGGTTGAGTTATAGTGTGTATATTCCTATCTACATGTGTAATAGTGTATGAATCTTCCCTTAAACATGTTCTTGCCACACCCATTTGTTAATGAATTATCTTTTGTAGGTTGAATGAAGTGTCAAAGGTTGGTAATAAGATTTGTAGAGTAAAAAGGTTGAAAGTGTCTCAAATAAAACCTCTCTCTCTCTACCTCCAAACTATTTTCATCCATCAAGACCTCTATGTGAATAACTATTTCATAAGAAGCATTAGAGTTAGCCTTTCATTTTTTTTAGATTCATTAGTGTTTTAGAAGCTCAAATATATTGGATGAACCATCAATATAGGTCTATCACTATCATTAGAATAGGATTTACCTTTATTTTACCTTCTAACCCTTTTCATCCAAAAATACAAAGTATATTTTAGTAAGTTAAACATAAGTAATATATCATAGGATCCATCCTCATAATGTACAGGTTTGGTCTAAGATGAAGGTGTCCCACAATCTTAGACCATTCTAATGTTAGTCTAGGTTTGAAGTAGATCTGAGCAATCTACCTTCTACATAGTGAAAAATTAGGTTTCTAATAGTTTTGACATGCCTACTAGGACACAAATATATCCATTAGAGTATTTATTTGCAGCATCTTTGTCTTTTGAAGTAGTTTCAAGAACTCATATGGTTCTCATATATGAGGTAAAAGGGAACTCTTATTCATAAATTTAGTTATTTTCATGTGTTTTCTAGGCTATAACAGCCTATGAAGTAGACTTTGGTCATTTATCTCCTTATAAAAAACTCTATGATACATCCTCATTTTAATATGATCATTATCCATCTCATTATGCACCAAATCATCCCTACCATGATCTATATCAGGCTTAAAATCTTTGTAAATCTCATTCATCTCCTTGATGACCTGCCTATCAATCTAATCAATCAAGGAAATCTCATGACATTCCTAATCATCTCAATCAAGTTCCAATATAATCCATATCAAGCTTCATATAAACCTTATTTGGATATGAGAAATAAATGGTGAGCATATATACTGAAAAGAGATATGGATAGGATATCCCCAAGCATGAGATTGAGAGCATGAGAGCTTTATTATAGCAAGCTAAAGATGTACATCTTTTAGAAGACAAGGCCATTCAAAATTTAGTAGTTATATCCTTAACATAAGTGGTCTAATTATAAACATTGAAGAGAAGTTGGTAGTTCATGAGAAGCATCAGTTCCCCATTGAGGTATCCTTTTCTCTTCATGAATATCAAACAAATGTATATCCCCTCAAGATTCATCTCAATCCTTGTCAAGCTTTCCTACTTGTAAGTCTATACAAGAGAGAACTCATAAGGTTGAAGAAGTGTGTTATGAGGAGGTTAAATTTCATGTTTAATAGCAAATTATACAAGAACCTTCATCTTTATATTTGTAGGGAGAGATCTCTAATGTGTTGGTTCATGACTTTGAGGCTCATCTTGCCAAAAAAGTTGAGCTTGAAAATCAACATCTTAAATAGTCAATAATAACTACAAAGGAAACATAATCTAGACATAGATGGAATAAGTGAAAAGGTATAAGTCTTTAAACCCAAGTTTATGACTTGGAGACAAATGTAGTAGTTAATGGAGAAAGAATAGAAATCAAACATGAGCCCAAGTGTTATTTTAGAAAGTAAGTTGGAATTCATTCAATATTCACTCCTTCCTCCTCAAAATACTAAGGCATTTCCTTCATGAAAATATATTCACAAGAACTTGTAGTAGAAAGAGGAGGTGAAACTAATCAAAGTTGAGCAGCCCCATGAGCAAAATCAAGAATCCATGGTAGCACATTTAGACATTTCTCATCTTCTTGAGTATTTTTAGGGGTCCACCATACCAATTCTTGAGAATAATCCTCTCCTTTATGAGGTAAGTGGAGAAGTTTTAGGTGAGGTATATGAAGATGGAAATGACTTAGGTGATAAATAATAAAACATCATTATTGGGGCTGATTCAATCTCTCAAGATGCAAAAGAAGATAATTACAAGAGGAAGCTAAGATACATGATGAGCTATGTGTAAAATAATAAGAGGTTGATGAGATAAAAGAGGAAGACACTATAATTGAGCAAGAATAAGGTGATTTAGATGATTTATTTGATCACATAGTATCTTCCATTCATTATGATAGTCCACAAGAGCTTGTAGCAGTAGTATAAGTCAAGTGCCAATCAGCGAGTGAAGAAACTCTAATTATACTTTAGTTTTGTGAGAACCAATAAAATGACTTATTTGATATCATAAATTCAAGATATTATCTACTTAAATATAATTCATTATAGGTTGAGAGAAGTAGTTTAATTAATAAATAGGGAGTAACTTCTCCAAACACACCATTCTAAGAGGTTATTTTCTTAAGAGATGACTTGTTTGAGTCTTTTAGGCAAGGTTATCAACTCAAATCCATATTCAAATGTGTTTCAATTCTCGGAGGTTGGTTAATAACTTAAATGGCCTTAGTAAGTCATGAAATTAGATCATTCTCTCTTAGAGGCTAGCCTTTAAACCATGATAAAGGATACACTTCAAGTTATTCAAGATGATCATAATCGGTAGCTCATGACTCAAGAAGAATTAAGATTATTATTGAAAAGTACATAGATATAGGAGGAGTATGATTGGGTCTTAGACTCACATATGCAATTCATGCATCTAAAATTGGAACTAGAAGAACCAATTACTTCCCCAAAAGACTATGAATGTGAAAATGCTCTTATTTGTAAGAAAGAGATATCAAGATATGGGAATCATGCTACAAGATTCAATGGTGGACAATAAATTTTTCCATTTAACCCTAGAGGAAAGATTTTTATTTCAAGTTAGTTGTTCTAGTTTGTTTCAATAAGTGAATAGTACTAACAATAGTCTATTTCCTTCTTGTTGTTTTATTTTTATTATTTTATTGTTTCATTAAGTTATTTTTATTTTATTATTAGTTTAGGTGTGTTTATTTGTTGTTATTTTTGTATTTTTTAATTGTTTTAGTCATTATGAGGTGTTACAGAGTCTAAAAAGTATGTTTGGCAGTCAAAATAGTCATCAAGTTATGTTGTTATGTTCCAAAATTATCATTATCGTATGAAATTTAGTAGGTTATTTTGATCAACAGGATGTTTAACCCTTGTGATTCACAAAAAATGTTGGAAATTTATCCTGCCAAGGCCAAATGCCACCCCTTATAACTTAAAACATTTCAGTACCATATTATAAGCCTCTATAAGGTGGTCTATTATGGGTATGTTGACTTAAAAACAAAGTTTTTGAGCCTTTAAGTGTTAAATTTGGAGTAAAATTCACTAAAAAAATCATAAATTCTTTCATAATACTTTCATTTTCATGTCATTACCTTAATTCAAAGTTTCATGCCTTTAAAATAACTTTTCATACAAGTCTAAGTCTAAAAGGACCCCTAGAGTTCACATTTGCCAGTTTCTACTCCACAAAGATGTCAAGTGTCTTGTTTATTATTTTATTATCCAAAATTTCTCATGGTTATCCTTTTTATTCCCTAAAGTTTGAAGCTTAATATTTAAATTTAGAAGATATGCAAGAAATAGCTATTTTCATGCATTTTCCATGCAAGGTATGAAATTGTATGGATCATTCCACATAGAAGAGGATTAAATAATGAATATGAGGATATTATATGGGTTATAAAATAATTTTAAGGAATTTTTTTTTCATATAGACCCAAAACTAGTTCCCTTAAGTCATCTAGCTTTATTGCACATAGTGAGCACTCTTCAGGTTTGCAGGTGGTATGGCCATGAGAGAGAAAACCAAGGTCTAAAATTTTGGAAAATGAAATTAGTCTTAGATATATCCTACATATTTCAATTTATTATAAATTTTATCCTCTCACCTTTATTAATGATCCCTTCAAAGTTGAGGTACTCATTATGGCTCCATCCAAGCAGGCAATCAATTTCCTGAGTTTTCTCATCATCAAGGCATCATGGTAGAAAATTTCAAGATTATGGAGATCCTAAAGAGCATAATTCAACTTTATATGGTAGTAATAAGTTATTTTTCACACATTTTATGGTCATATATATCTCAATAATATAAATTAATTCAATTCTATAGTCTACAAGCATATAAAGAAAAATTGAACGGTCTAAGAGAGAAAAAGAGCATCAAAGATTTATTGGATTATTGTCAGGGGTATCCTTCATGATATTATGTTTCCAAATAAATTTTTATCAATATTTTATCAAAATATTAATAACAATAAGGAAATTAATGTTTTCAAAACATCTCCATTAGAATCTTTGTTTAGCAATGTTTAAGGTTTCTTAGTATTTGCTAAGGTTTTAACAAAATCCTAGGTTTCATTTATATAGTGTATACCTCTTTAAAATTCCTCCATAATGGTACATATTTTAGAGGTTATTCTTATTCCTAATTAATACCATAAATATTTTTCAAACATACACTCCTCATGTTCTTATCACCTCCATCATATTCACTGCCTTGTCACTATAATTCCTTACTATTTCATGTTTTTCACTCCATCACCATTCTCATTCTCCATCATAATCACCACATTCCCTCACTTTCATATCATGAAAAAAATATGAATAAATATTCAAGGGTTTTTAATAACATTTATGTTCATTCAAGTTTGCTCAATAGACCTTGAAACCATATTAAAGGAGTGGAAAATCTCCACCTACAACTAAGAGAGATTAGTCAAGTTGTGCTTCATGAAGAGTTTTGTCAGGTGAACACTAGAAGGTGTGGTTATGCATGAAGAAGGTGGACCTATCTTATAAATATTTAAATGAAATTGATGGAAACTTTTCATAAACATTATTTTGGGGCCTTCTCATGGTCCAAGCTTGTACATAATTTGTACAACAATCATTTACAACCAAGCTAAAAATGAAATAAGATCAAGAAATCAAACATGGATCAAGGTTAAGATTGTTTGAAGAGAAAGTGGAACTCAAGGAGGATTTCAAGGGAAAGAAAGATAATATTATAATCATGGAGATTTTTTTGATACCAAGTTCAAGACCAAGAAACTTCTACTCAGTCTATACAAGAGCCAAATCTTAAGGCTATAGTCAAAAGTATCATGAGGAAAAGTCTATTTACAAGAATTAGAAGTTTTAGTATGGAGGTGATATTATAGTAAATATTTATCATTATAAAATAAAAAAATAGAGACCATGAATAGAGATAAAACTCATATTTAGTGATATTTACATGCTAATATTCACCTACAATAGGTTTGAATAGTTCTTAGAACATGTTAACCTCTCACTAAGACCAAGACTGTAAGGAAATATATTGCAAGGCCTTGAAGATCATTGGAGATAAGTACCATGTTTGAGACTAATATGGAATTATGGTGGTTCTATACAAACATTAAGTTAATTTTCAAAAGGTCTATAGTCATTCTCCTCATATTATCCACCTACAACCATACAAAAGGGCATGCCATTCTCTAAGTTGAAAGAATATTCAAGCATAGTGATCAATGAAAGAGTTTCATATCCTAAAGATCATACCATATGTAAATGATGGTGTGGATGAGGTAAAAATATTAAGATGTTAAAATTCAAAGAAATTATATAGTCAATTCAACCTTGGAATGACCACTTAGAGCCAAGCCAAATGAGTAAGCATAGTGAAGAGTAGGGTGATATAGGTCTAAGAAGTTGTGAAGATGTTAAGGGGGGTTGAAAAATATGAATATATTTGAGTTGAAAATAAGTTTTAACCTATCATATAATTAAAAATATTATGAATCATATTCAAATAAAGTAATCAAAACACTATACTATCATTTAATACTCATAGGCCTGATAGTATGGGTATTGAGATGTTTTAAATGTTTCAATGAGAAAATGTCCACTAAAGAACATAGAGTAATGAAGGTGATCTATTAAAAAATTCTGATTCCTTTTCTAAATTCCAAGTTAGTTAAGGTGGTTTAATGTTAACTATTACTATTCAAAGCCTATATAACCTAAGGCTAAGAACACAAAGGGGTTACTCATAGTGATTAGAAAGACAATGAGATGGGAAAAGTTCAATTGGTCTTATGCTTAACACATGCTTCATGAATCATCACAAAAGTGATATTGGAGGTTATTTTTTTTGTATTATCACCAAGTTAAAGGGTTATGTGTGTTATAAAAATGGACTATATTAACAAAAAAGTGACCTACATGTCCTAGCTTGTAGTTCCTCCTTTTTATTAAACTATTATCAAGCCAATAAGGTCCACAGGTGTACTATGGTTAAGAGTGAGAATATTTTAAGGTTGTTAGAGATTAATTAACACTAAAAATATCTTTAAAATAATTTTAATTTTTGATTATATAGTGAATAATAATCCAAAACCTCTAACATATATAACTAACATACATCACACATAGTCAAGTTCAAACACAGTCAATACTTAGTGGATTAGTTTTGAGGGAATTTGAAGACCCTATAGGTGAAATAAAGACTTTTTTTTGGTAATAATAATTATTATTACTATATCCAACTTCTCATTCCATTTTAAATTTCAAATTATTGGTGTTAATGCTAACTATTTTGACACAATCCCCTTCTTATCTTATGAAAGTCACCATTAGAGCTAGGAGAGCTTCTTGAATATCTATAGGTATAAAAGGTAGATTTAACCTCAAGTGGGAGTTTTTAAGGTAGGTTAGGTGATTTTAAATATTTATTCACCTTTTTATAGTGATATATTTTCAATTTTTCATGCCAATCATGCCCTTGAGGCCTAACATAAGTAAATAGGTCTGTATATTATACTAGTAATGGTGTCACTCAAGTGGGTTGAGAGTGGTTCAAGGAATAAAGTATATTTTGGAAGATAAAGATAAAATTATAGTGAATTTTAATAATTTAATTATGGTGATAATCTTATGAAATTAGAGGAAAGTCACTAAAACATAACCATCAAGGTTTCACATGCATAATTGTCAAGAAACCCTTGGTAATATATGAGTACATAAAAGGAAAAATTGATAGACATGTTTAAAATTGAGGGTATTTTGAAATTTATAACATGTTTTATAAATTAAAAATAAATAAATAAATATCATTGGAAGGGACTTTTAGACCTCTAACATCTATACACATGAAGACAGGTATCCATCCCTACATAGGTAGTCTAAAGGCATCAAGATAAAGTGAAGCCTAGATAAAAAAGGAGACAATATGGGGTGAAAATTAATGTAAATTAAAGGTTTTTAATCCACAACATTAAATTATAGGTGTATCAAGACCTAAAATACTTAGATTGGGCTAATTAGGCCTACAAACTAGTTTTAGGCTTAGAAGGCTTTTATCGCATGAAGACACTTTCAAACACAAAAATGAAACATGACACCTTGAGAAGGTAGAATGAGATGGTACACATCATATAATAAGTATTAAAATAAGATAAAGATAATGGAACAACCATTTTTGGTCTCAAGAGGGAATTCAAACTACTGATAGTCTAAACACTCATTCAAGCTGCCAATTGAAGTGATCATATCTTTCACCACTAGGGGAGTTTGGAAAAATTATATTATAATTATTTGAGTAAAAATATGTACTTAGAATCCATGAATGATTTATATTGGTTTAGGGTCTAATATTTATGAACAATCACTAAGAGTATAAGCATGTCCAGGATACAAGAAAAACCCTATAAGCAAACTTCATTATGTACATATCTTTACACACTCTTTGCATGGGAACCAAATATTATAAAGAAAGAAGATGGGGTGTATTTACTAAATATTCATGTCAATAATTTTTGTTTTGGAGTTCTTTACTTTATGAACCATCATTAGGAAGGTTCACCTCCAAAACCCTCCCAAACCCTCTTAAGGACCAGTTTTGAGAAAATGCAAATTTATTGTAATCAAAACCCCATGAATCATCTTCGAATTAAACTCATATATGGTCCTATAAATGGTACTTTATTTTATAGAATTGTACGAACATGGAAAAAATAAGGTTTTTTGAGGAAAATTACATAAAATAGAGGTACAATGTAGTTAAAAAAAATTTAATTCATGGAGAGTGAAGTTTGGAACTTTTTATTCCTCCTCAATTCATCATATTCTAAAATTAATGTCTATAAATTCCAATGTGGGCTTATTCAAAATAGCTAGTCTACATATTTGAAGGACAAGCTAACCTAGTCAACTAGTTTGACCAATTTATAGGTGTTGCTTTCCTAAGAAGACCTATTTCATGAACTAAGAAATTTATTAATGTCATAAATTAACCATAATTTAAGGTTCTAATGGTTTAATATAGGTTTTAAATAGCCATTAAGTGCAATAAGTTAGGCTACTAGGCCTAATAGGCCTAGTAGACCTACTTGGTCAAATCAATGAAGATAAAGATGGCATAAAAGTTATTGAGAAGGTTAAAATAAGTTTTAATAAAGTTAATTTAGGTTAAATATATTCCATATTCTAATATTTAGTGGAAAATCAATGCATTAAAGTGATAAACTATGCACAAGTAGTCTTTAAGTGCTAATGCATACTTAACTAGTCATTACCATGTGTTAAGCACGAGATATACTGAGAGGGAGGGTGAATCAGTATATCATATATCTTATAAAAAATTCCCTTAATCAAATTACAATTAACCAAAAATTCAAGATATGCAATAAAACTAAAATAATAAACACCACACAAGATAAAGAGAGACACCATATTTAATGTGGAAACCCAAAGTGGGAAAAACCACAAAGAAAAATCTCAAGTATATGAATGAGAACCAAATCAAAACACAATATTTTCAATAACAAAATTGTAAGAGCACCAACCCCTTTTCTAAGCACCAACACAACAAATATTCATGAGAACCAACTCATAGGAGCACCAACCCCTTTGCTGAGCACCAATACAGTAGCAATTCATGAAAACCAACCCACAAGAGCACCAAACCCTTTGATGAGAACCAACATAGTAAAAATTCATGAGCACCAACCCATAGGAGCACCAACTCCTTTGTTGAGCACCAACATAGCAACAATTCGTGAGCACTAACCCATAGGATCACCAACCCCTTTGTGTATACCACACAAATATCTCTCAATGTTTCTATCTCAACAAATGATAGTTCATTAAAATATCTCTTTCCTCTCTCACCTTTGATATTCTAAGCTAGATATAACAAATACAAACCATACTCATCTCTCCCATTGCTCTTTTAAGCTAGATATTACTATATCAAATCAAACTCTCTCTCACACATTACAAATGGCTTCTCAAGCCTTTATTTATAGATTTCCAAATGACTTTTGGCCTTCCCCCTTTGTGACCCTTCAATCCTCATGGAAAATGGCACCAAACTTGTATGACCCTTCATATCCTTACATTTGAAAAGTCATGTGGTGGCCCTTCATAAGAAAAAGTGTCCTTTCCTCTTTTGTCTTTATCTTGGTGACTTTTCATATTCCTCAAAGTGTCCCTTCATGAGAAATTGCACCCTTCCTCTTTTGTCTTCACTTGGTGACTCTTGGAATTCCCCAAGATGACTCTTCATGGGAAAATCCATCCCATTCTTCTTTTGTCTTTACCCTAAGACTCTTTGACTTATCCATGGGCCCTTCTTTTGTCTTTTATGCAACCAAAAATATATTCATTAATATTAAATAAATATTAACACACATTATATATAGCCAAGATATAACTATTACAAACATAATTAAATGAAATGGGGAATTTATCACTAATAATGTTAGACCTTTGACATCAATGACAACATTTCCAACAATCTCCCCCTTTGTCATTGATGGCAACCTCAATCTTGAAACTACCACATCCTAGATCCTACACATACTATCACCTAAAAAACATACAGTAACTCCCCTTTACTATAGTAACCTATACCCGTTACCTGTACCTATTTCATGTACCTATTTTTGTACCTATACATGTACCTTTTATTCTCCCCCTTTAACATCAATGGAAAAGGGCCTACCTAGAGCTAACACTTAGTTCCCCCTCAACTGATGTTGAACCTCAATGGTAGGAAGTAATAGAAATTACTCCCAACTCCTCTTATAGATATTTGAATGTGTCTTTTGATCGTTCCTTTGAGAAGATATCTAATAATACATATAAATTATTGCCTATCCTTTGAGCATCTGCAATCAACTCATTTAAATCTTTTCTTCTAATATTACAACCTTCTACATAAAACTTTAATGTGCATCCCTAATCACATATTTGACTTACACTCAATAGATTATGTTTAAGACCTTTTACATACAAAACATTCTTAGTTTTGGTTCTACCATTATCCAAACTCAAAGTACCTTTTCCAGCTATCTTGGCAGTGGTTTTATCTCCAAATTTCACTATGCCACCTTTGATCTTATTTAGAGTTTTGAACTTACTCTTGTCTCCTATCATATGCCTTGAACACCTACTATCAATGAACCATGGCTAATCATCATTTCTTGCATGCAAAGCTATCTGTATCAACATATAATCTTTAGGTTGTTTCTTTTACCATGAACATGTCTGAACCTTCTTCTTGATGAATGGAGATTTGAAACTCTAATCCTTATTGACTAAATTAAACACGCTTTTTTAGTACCAAGCTATATGTCTGAAGTTGTTACACTTGTAACATATTATAGCCTCTTCATCAAAGCTTGATAGAGAAGCAAAAGAGTTGTAGCTTCTGCTTGACTCTACATGATTTTCCTTCTTATTTATAAAATTGTTAGCTCTTTTTTGACATTCTAATTTCTTGTGACCATATCCATTACAATAAAAATAGTAACCATAAAAATAAGACATGTCTATATATCCCTAACTTGATTTCCTTTTGTAGCTTTATTCCCTCCAACCTTCTTTGTTTGAAATGTCCTTTGTATTCTTCACTTCTTCCCTTCTTGTTTCCTCTTTTGTAAGAGATTCAACATAGCTCTTTTTCTTTTCAAATTTGATACCTATCTTATCTGAATTTGCCTTTTGGCTCTCTAATATCTTATTCAATATGTTAGTGCTATCCTCAAATTTTGAATCACTAACTATTTTATCATTGACTGCTTTCTCAATGTCTTCTTTTAAAGAGGTAGTTTCAATAACATACCTTTCACATTATTTTCTTACTTTTTGCAATTGTGCTGTTAGACCTTCTTTATTATTCTTGGCTTCTTCCAAGTGTGATGTTAGATCATCAATTATTTCCTTTGACTCCTTTTCATTTTTTTTGATTTGGCACTTCTATATTTGATTCTTCTTCTCAATAGCTTCTAACTCTTCTACGGCACAAATGAGTTCTCCTTCTAGATTCACTTTATCTTCCTCCTCTTCTTCTTCTTGATCATATATACTTTTGCTTATAGAGGCATCTTCATGTATGGCCATGAATACAATCTCTTCTTCTTTTGAATCATTGACTCCACTATCTTCGGCTGAAATAGGATCTTTAGAATACAAGCTCTTCTTCTCAAATCCCTTCTTGAGTTTACCTTTGAAATTCTTATTGTATGTAGACTTTCCTTCATCATCATTATTACCCTTATTTGGTCATTTAGCTAAAAAATGTCCAATCTTTCCAAAATTAAAACATTTAAAAGGTAATTTTTCTTGATATTTACCTATTCTCCTTTTCAGCTTATGAATGAAAAGAGCTCTGTTGTCATCTTCATCATCACTAGAACTATCACTTGATTCTTGAATCTTAGCTTTCTCTTTCTTTTATGTCTTGAAATCTGCTTCTCTCTTTGAGGGTTTATCTTATTCAGTCCACATCTCATATGTTGTGAGTATACCATGAAGCTCATCCATCTTTAGCTTGGCTAAATTCTTCATCTCCTCAATTGCCAAAACCTTTGCATCATATCTCATTGGTAGAGATCTTAAAACCTTTTGTACCACCATTGACTCTTCCAACTTTTCTCCAAGACCTTGAATATAATTTACAATTTGATCAAATCTTAAAAGATAACTTGCTATATCTTCTTCTTCTTCCATTTTCAAACTTTCAAACTGTGTTCTAAAAGTCTAAAGCTTAGCTTGCTGAACCTTTCCATCATCTTTATAAATATTCTCAAGTTTTACCTAAGTTTCATGAGCAGATTTACATTGCATAACTTTAAAAAATTCATATTCACATAAACCACATAAAATATCATTTAAAGCTTTAGCATTACATTCAGTTTCCTTCTTTTCTACTAGAGTAATTACAAGTGTCTATGGCTCCTGATATTCCTCCACCACTGCTTACCATATGTCAAATCCAAGGGACATCAAATAAGTCCTCATTCTTATGCTCCAAAAATCATAATTCATCCTATCAAATAAAGGTGCGATATTTGTAGAAAATCCTTCATGTGATCTAGCCATCGTGCTTTCTTGATCTACCTTCAAGCTGTAAAACTTTTTCAAAAGTAACCTGCTCTGATATCAATTGTTAAGCATGAGATACACTGAGAGGGGGAGGTGAATAAGTATATCATATATCTTATAAAAAATTCCTTTAATCAAATTCCACTTAACCAAACATTCAATATATATAATAAAAGTGAAATAATAAACACCACACAAGATAAAGAGAGACACCAAATTTAATGTGGAAACCCAAAGTGGTAAATTCCATGGAGAACAATCTTAAGTATATGAATGAGCACCAACTCAAAAGACAATATTCGCAAGCACAAACTTGCAAGAGCACCAAACCCTTTGTTGATCACCAACATAACAATTATTCATGAGCACCAACTCATAAGAACACTAACTCCTTTGTTGAGCACCGACACATCAATAATTTAAGAGCACCAACCCATAGGAGCACCAACCCCTTTGTTAGGCACCAATATAGCAACAATTCATGAGCACCAACCCATAAGAGCATGAACCCCTTTGCTAATCACCAACATAGAAACAATTCACGAGCACCAACCCATAGGAGCACCAACCCCTTTATGTATACCACACAACTATCTCTCAATGTTGTTACCTCAACAAATGATAGTTCATTAAAATATATCTTTCCTCTCTCACCTTTTCTCTTCTAATCTAGATATAACAAATACAAATCATACTCATCTCTCCCATTGCTCTTCTAAGCTAGATATTACTATATCAAATCAAACTCTCTCTCACACATTACAAATGGCTTCTCAAGCCTTTATTTATATCTTTCCAAATGAATTTTGGACTTCCCCCTTTGTGACCCTTCAATCCTCATGGAAAATGGCACCAAACTTGTATGACCCTTTGTATCCTTGCATTTGAAAAGTCATGTGGTGACCCTTCATAAGCAAAAGTATCTTTTCCTCTTTTGTCTTTATCTTGGTGAATTTTCATATTCCTCAAAGTGTCCCTTCATGAGAAATTGTGCCCTTCCTATTTTGTCTTCACTTTGTGACTCTTGGAATTCCCCAAGATGACTCTTCATGGTAAAATGCATCCCATTCTTCTTTTGTCTTTAATTTGTGACTCTTTGACTTCTCCATGGGCCCTTATTTTGTCTTATATGCAACCAAAAATATATTCATTAATATTAAATAAATATTAACACACATTAGCCAAGATATAACAATTAAAAACATCATTAAATGCAATGGGTCCTTTATCACCAATAATGCTAGACCTTTGACATCAATGAAAATATTTCCAACACCATGAGTTAACTGATCATGAGTTGACTAGAAATCAATACATGTGCCATGGTCTTCATGAAAGATAAGACATAAACTTATATTTATCTTTGTTAATAAGATTTAAATAACAAAATAATGGTGTATCATGCTAAGCAATAAGAGTTTGAACAAGTCAAGATGGCCCACCACCTCATTCCAATGCCAAGGAGCTCATTTAAAGCTCATGCAAGGCATTAAGAATAAAGAGTGTGATTAAGGACTATTGATAACTATTGTAATTGAAAATTTACTTGAGTTAATGATTATATGTAATATTATCATCTCTTTTACACCAATTTATTGAATTTTTATATTCCCATGTCTATTTATTCAAGATTTTATGCCTATTTAAAGGATCCCTCTCTTGGGCATGATAAAAATTTGCCAAGATTGAGCTTTTTAAACCTCTTTAATCAATATAATAGACTATTGAATCATATTTATGGTTGAATTATAGTGTGTATATTCCTATTTATATGTGTAAAAGTGGATGAATATTCCTGTAAACATGTCCTTACCACACCTATTTATTAATGAATTATGTTTTATAGGTTACATCAAGTGTCAAAGGTTGGTAGTTAGATTTGGAGTGTAATAAGGTTGAAAGTGTCTCAAATCAGAACTCTCTCTCTACCTCCAAATTATTATCATCCATCAAGACATCCATGTGAAACACTGTTTCATAAGAAACATTAGATTTAGTCTTTCTATCTTTTTCAGATTCTTTAGTGTTGTATAATCTCAATTAGAGTGGATGAACTAGAAATATAGGTGTAGAACCATCATTAGAATAGGATTTAAATATATTTTTCATTATAAACCTTTTCATCCCAAAATACAAAGTATATTTTAGTAATCTAAGAATAAGTGATATATCAGAGGAGCTAGCCTCATAATCTATAGGTCTGGTCTAAGATGCAAGTGTCCCATAACCTTAGACCATTACAATGTTAGTCCAGGTTTGAATCAAATCCAAGAAATTTAACTTCAATAGGGTGAAAAATTAGGTTTCTAACAAGTATTTATGCCTTGGGATAAGTAATGTGTCCCACTGGTGACATGGGCCTTCTTCATCTAGTTTATAATGTTGATATGACAACCACCAATCTTTAACTATTATTTAGGAGTAACAACACTACTTGGAGTTTGTGTGAAATGAGGTATAAATAGAACATTCTCATTTTAACCCTTTTAATTGGTTGAGTTTTAAGGAATTCATTCTTTTCATTATTCCTTTGAAGTGGTTGAGAAGGTGAAGGAGTTATTCTCCCTACCTATGATTCAACACTCACTTCCCTTCTTTTATCCATTGTATTAGTTACAATAGGGTTGTCCACTCTAGTTTCACCTACAAATTTATTGATTGAACATATCCTAGAATAATTTCTCCTTTTTAAATGTTGATAAATGTAGCATTTGGTTGAGCCTACTCCCCACCCATTCCTTTATGATTTGGAAATTCAGATTGAGTCATAAGAGGGACTTCTCCATGTTGTACAAGAGGAAATTATTTGGTACCTTTAATTGAATTGACACTTTATTCATAAGATTATACCCATGATACAAATAATTTAAATTCTTGAACATATTTATATGGGATTGGAGCTAATGCTTTATAAGTGCTAGTAGGGTTAAGGTTAAAAATATTATATGGCCTTGCATGAGTAATCACCCCTTGACCTTAAAGATTAGTTTGGTATGGATGTCTATTAAACTAGTAAGGTTGATAGGGATCTTAATAAGGAGATTTATAGGTATATTTTTAGGGTTAATTGGGTGGAATTTTTTGCCTCTCCAAGGCCACTATCTTGGTGTTTTGTATTTTGAACAACCCTTAAAGCTTGGACAATCTATCTGCTTGACTAGTATATGCTTGCTCATTATTTATTGGTATAGTTATGGGGGAAATGTAGGCATAGGAGGATATATCTCCAAAACAATGGCATAAGAGGCCTCGATGTAAGATTTCCTACTTGAATAAGATAGTATTCTTCCCTTATTACCACTTCATAGGCATCATGAAATGTGTTCCCAACCATTGACTGAATCATGACTACCACATCAGAATTGAGGGATCTTAAATAGAATAAGAAGGCATAATTTGGGGTGGTTTTAACTATTTTTTGCATCCTATCCCATGTTTTATAAAACCTATAAATTAAATTCCATCATTAACTCTTTAGGGACCTTCTTTATTATGGTTAATTTCTCTACTAGTGACAAGTGGTCACTTTTATATTCAAAGTGATTGTATAGGTGATCCCCAAAATCATCCCAAGTAGTGATGGAGGTAGGTGATATACCTATACAAAATTAAATTGATTTTAATTTCAAGGAGATATATATAAAACTCATTGCTACATTCTCTTGATTCATGTTATGCATAAAACAAAAGGTTTGTAATGTCTCTGATGTGTTCAACAAGAGTGGTAGAGTTCTCTCCTATGAATTATGGGAGGATTTTAAGGTCATCATTAGGAATATCATCAAATTGGTTTATGTTTAGAGGTATTCCATCATTTAAGGGTACAAATTCTTGGTTCCTAGGTCTAGCCATTAGAGTTATAGGGGTTGTAACAAGGCTATGTTAAATAGGGATAGGAGGAATAAGGGGTGTGGGATAGGTATTGAACCTAGGGTACCTCTTCATTTTAGAATAATATAAGGAAAGATCAACAAATTTAACTTCATTACCCTTAGATTAAGACCTTTTAATGACCTTTCGCATGAAACTTGAGTGATAATCTTCTACCAAAATGTTTGAAACTCCTTGAGGTCACCAAATGTCGAGAGCATTTGCTCCAATATCCTTGAATTATGGTCCCACCAAACATGCCAAATTTTTTTATCAATCTATATTGCACCATTTAGGTAATGGTTTAAAACCTACCTCATCTAGTTTATATAATTTAATCACTTCTAGGTGTGGGTAGCCTAATGAATGAGGTGAGTCTCTAGATTTGGAGCTAGCTCCCCTGATACATCACCTATACTCAAATCGCTAAGCTTACTTATATTTCCAAGTAAAAGGGATAGAAAAAGACATGAAAAAAATATAAATTATATGAGGTGATGCACCAATGTATTATGTCTCCTCTTATTGATCTTTCAATAATACTTATACATAAAACAAGGGCTAATCATTAACACATACTCTCCAAAAGGGCTCCTACACATCAATATTTGACATGGAGGCCATGACAAATTCCTATAACCTAATGGTGATTAATGAATGGTATAATAGAAGATACTACTAATAATTTTATAATACAAACATAATAATTAGCACCTTTACACACCATGTGACCTATATAATACTGATCCACTAACATCTAGGTGAGAGACAAGGACCTATAAAGGGAGAAAGAATACAACCACTAATGCAAATCAAATAACTATTTAAAACACTAGATTATAAAATGGAGAATGATAAATCAATCCTTCTATTATATCAAATGCTCTAAGATACAAATGGGTAGAGTTTTGTCGTACCCAATAGAGGAATGTATACAATGGTTTTACAAGCCCAATTTAGAGAGAGAGAGAGAGAGAGAGAGAGAGAGAGAGAGAGAGAGAGAGAGAGAGAGAGAGAGAGAGAGAGAGAGAGAGAGAGAGAGAGAGAGAGAGAGAGAATATGGCATATAGATGGAGTGGAGAGGCCATAATAACCATCACCCATCCAATAATAGATACAAACATGAATGAGGATTAGAGAATATCCCACACTCCTTATCACATGCATGATCTTAGTATGATTGAGGTCTTTAATGAGCCTTTTGGGTGTATAACTGTTATGGATGATTTATTTCTAGTCATAGTTGATTTCATAGAGGCACCATACTCATTAAAACTAGTCCACTTCTCCCTGATATGAAATAAGAGATCATACACCTATTTTGGGAAGGAAATTACATGTTTAGTCCCTTGAATATGGCCATTACTCACCTAGTTACCACCCTTCATTCCATTTATAGCCTGCATAATGCATTTCTTACCTTAGTGAGAAAGATACCTAAGACTTAGACAATTTCAAGTGAATGATGAGATTGATATTGACTTGGAGAGGTTGATATGGGGATTCCTCTACCATATATATCCTTTTCACCATGTGAGTAGACCTACAACACTCTCTTATCAATGCAAATGAGGGTTAACTCTCCACTTGAATTTAGGTTTGCTCATTAGGCTTGCTTATGACACTGTAGTGATTCAATAATGATTTCCTAGAGACTATTAAATCTATGAATAAGTCAAAAATTTAAATAATATCATTGGTCCCCATGCATATTTTTCTCAAATTTATGAGCTTCTAAATATACCTCTCGAGTGGTAGGCCTATTATGGGAGAGCTAGAAGAGGTATATTAGTCTAAAATGTTAATTTATTGCCTCTCCATACATAGAGATGACTCTTGAGGGTCTATTCAGCCTCCCTACATGCTATGACATGATTTTGAAATGGTCTTTAGGTGATTAATTTATCAAAATCCTTTCATGCCCCAATAAATTATGCAAAAGTATAGGTTTTCCTACATATGTATAGATGAAATTATAATCATTTGAATTTTTGATGATCCTTGTAGAGTGTAAAAGGTGATTTATGTGTTTTATAATACAAAATAGTGCATTTTAAGTCATATATCTTACCCATTATCATATTGATCCATACCAAGGGTTTTAGGAGGTTTGATACCCTCTTACACTCTTAAGAGTTTATGAGTCAAGGCACACTATAAAGTGAAAATTGATTGATGTAGTTATTATAAATTATAGTTTTTTGGGAGACCTCATATGGACTGATACTCTCTACTCGAGACCACCCATTGAGACCTAAGTATTCTCCATCTATGTATTTAGCAAGGTACTACATTTGACTAGTTGAATCAAGCATCTCAATGGAAAAAATGAAACCTAAGAATCCTTAAAAACCTTAAATAATACAAATAAGCCTTAAACTATGCTAAATAACCCTTGAACTCAGTTGGAGCTGATTTATTGGTGTTAGACTTAAGAGACATGTTAAAGTTTGTCCCCTTTGAAATAGTAACTCTTCTATGTTCTTGAATCACCCTTGTAACTAAACATAAACTTATAATCTTGAGATTGGTTGCCATGAGAGCAAGCTAAGTTATGCTTGAAGCTTTTCTCTTTCCTTTATATGGTGGGCATTGAGGAAACTTGAAGGAGATCTAATATTACCCATTGGTGATCATGTAAAGTATGTGAGGGGCATGGTGGTATCATATAAACTCTTTATTGATCATATTTTTTCTTTGTTTCTTCATGAAACATAGATATTCTAATATATAAATCTATAACCTACTAATAATGAAAGATTTGATGTTGATCTAGCCTTACAAGTGCCAAAAGAGAATTATTAGAGAAGCTTAGGATACTCATCAAACCCTTGTATATATTCCCCCATGCTCAATTTGTTACAAAAATCTTGAAACTCTCTCATAATTACTTGTAACTGAGCTTGTGGGGTTTGTAAAGGGTTTTAAACCACCCAAGGGTCTTAATGATTGTTCATAAATCCTAGGTATTTCATATCCAAAATAATTCCATTAATTACAAGCCCACTATGGAATCTACCTCTATCCAAGAGCTTGGGCTCTGACTCAGCCTATATGGACTATATCATTCACCTAAAAATGGCCCTTGTGAGCTTGCCAAGAGATTGATAGAGATTTTTTTGTATTATCTACCTTTTATTTAGGCCTGTGAATATGGATTCTCATCTATAATTCTTGTAAGGAATCCCCCATGATATGAATAACCTTTTATAACCCTGTACTAATTGTACCTATCCAAAAATATCCTAAGAGGACCTACAAAACATCATTTCTTTGATTTTTTACTTTTGAGATCTTGAGATTCCATTGGAGACTTAAAAGAGGGAAATGAGAGGCTAAAAACACTTTTAAATCAAAATTCATGGATGGAAGGAAGCTAAAAAATAAATTTTAAAGCATATGGGGACATTTCATGGTGAATGAAGGATGTTTAACCCTTAAAAAAGACCTTTTTTACATATAAGACTACCCTATAATGAATTTTCAATGGATATGAGAATTTTGAGGAAAAAATAACATTAGTGATGAATTTGGTGCTTGAATTATGTCCTAGGGGCCTATTAAAACTTTTCACATGGTTTGAACATCCATCCAGGGCAATAACCACATGATATCAAATGCAATAAAATTTGAAGTATTTACCTTAATATTTTATAAAATAAATTAAAATATGTTAAAGGTTAAAAAAAAGGTTACCATTATTCCCTCATATTATATCCAATCCCCATGATTTTTATACCTTTTTTAGGCCCTTGTCGTGCTTTAATTAACACATGGATGATCATGGACTACAACAACATAAGTCATCCATTATGTGTGATTTTAGACAATGAAGTTCACACTACAACTTGTAAGTTCTTAGACATAGTTCACATAAGATGGAACCTTGACAAAAGTCCAAATAAGATGATATGGGGACTACCACATCAATCTTTGATATTAGAAAACCATGTGAACATGTTGCCTATTAACCTAATGATAACTGACCCTCTCTTAGAGCCATGACATTCCAAAGACCCATGAAGATGAAAAGGACACTATTCAAGTACTTACAAGTAAATTTTGATTCTTTTTTATTCCAAGGGTAGAAAGACATTAATAATTACACTTATTTTATCCTTATATTACATACCTCAAGATTACTTCCTAATGGAAATTTACCCTCCTTCATTACCCTTATATCTCTTTCTATTACCACCTTAGATATAGATAGGTTATATGAATTATATGGTTTTTATAGATTCCCCTCATATATATCTTATAACATCCTTATTCACAAACATTGTCTATAGGTAGAAATGTATTTTTGGATTGATATTTTTATGTGTGTTAGATCTAGTATAGTATTCTACCTTTCCCTATTTTTGAGGATCCTTATATTGTTTCCTAGTCTAAGATTACATATAGAATGGAAAAATGATGTATTTAATGCACTAGTTTCTCAACCAAACTATAATTATTAAATATTTAAAATTCCTCTTCCAATCAATGGTGTCCAAGCATAAGATAAAAGTAATTTTCATGTGATAGGGGACCAATCACATTATTCTAGTGTATAAATATTTATCAATGATGAAATTACCTTCTTTTTTTTGAAGTTGTAATTCCATCTGTTAAATATTATAATGGATCACTATTCGTATATAATATTCTAAGTAACTACATTAAAAAAAAAAACATAACTAGTAGTCGTTTATAATGGATAAAGTATAAATGTAATAATAAAAATATTTGTTCATAACCTTGGCTATTATAAGATATATTTAGCATGTAATACCACTATTATTATGGTAAGATATATAGCATGCAATACCACTATTATTATGGCATATGACACAATTAATAGTAAACCCATTTTTGTGTATTTTTACATATAAGAGTGGGTCCTAAGACCATTTTTATTTGGTTTCATATGATCGATAACAATAGTTACTATGATGTGTTTATTTCAAGACCCTAAATTAATCAAATGAGAATAATACTATATAATTTGTGAAGGTAGGCTAAACATTTTCAATAATATAATGATAATCTAATATAAGAAAAGGTATAAGACCATATAAGATCTAATAAACATATAATATGTTACTCCACAAAGTAATATAGGGACATAGATAAGGTTGTGATCAAACAAGGTTGTAAGGGATATAATAGGGGAATATAAATAGACAATAGAAGTTTTAGACCTAAATAGATCCAATATTTCAATATATGTTGACCAAGAGGTGTAAATATAGGTAATCAAATGGAATACTATTCTATTAAGTGTTATCCATTATATGTTCTAATTAAATGTTGTAATGGTGTCATCAAAAAGTAACCATGGGCTATAGATATAAAAAAAGAATGAAAAAATTAAAAAATAATAACAGAAAATAAACTAATTTAAGAATGAAATAAAAAAACATATCAATATAATCTAGCCATCAAAGTAATGAAATAAATAGTATAGGGATCAGGTACTTACCTTGGGTTAACATAATGGTGCATTAATATCCACATTGGATTAAGTGTAAATTTGTGATATATGGTTGTAGGTGAATTCAATATGGAAATAAAAGCTAATTATCCTTATATGGGAACTCTAAAGACTATGTGTACTTTTTTGGTTCAACTTGTCTTCTTAATACATTTAAGTCCTTTTGATAACTAGTCTTCCTCAAGTGTAAGCTCCTTACCCCTAATTCATATTTTTTACTAGGGTGGATTTACATGTGTGAATAAATTATATTGGATGTAATTACAAATAGGAATCATTTATGGTGTATTAAATTATCCAACAAACATGAAATGTCATTGGACTAGCCAAAGGTGTTAACCAAAGAGGGTGACACTATAATTTTTAATCATATAGATAGATGACATTAGGAAGAGGTGTATTAAAAATAAAAATAATTATAAAAATAAGGAATTATAATGATCATAAGATAATAAATATGACATCATGGCATGAATGAAATAAGAATGAATGAATGAATTAGGAAGTAATATCTAATGATCATATGGATGTGGGTTTTATGCACACCCTAATAACTTGATGAGGTAGCCTCTAACATTTTAGGATCAGTGAAAGATTTCACTCCAAAACATGAGTTTTTGGGTTTTTGGTTTTATAACAACCTACTAATGGAATAGAGGTGAACAATATTGATTGTTTACCATGGGTGAGTTGACTAGGGATAGACATAGATCTACGTGAAGTGAGTGTAAGGATGATGGTTTTAACTAAAGTGGGAAAATTTTCTAAAAGTAAACTCAAGATGGAAGGAAGGGTAAGGTAGAAAAGAGTCCTATGGACCACAAAATATGAAAACTCTTCAAGACCAATACTTGAACTAAGGTAGGACAAGAAATCAAAAGGACCAATATTTATTGTAAGTTATTATATCACACCAATAATCAAACATAGTAAAGATTAAAAGGGAATAAGAACATTATATATAATTAAACATGCATGAATTAAAGGTTATCACATTTTTTATATTGATATTACACATGTGCAAAGAGGGATTATAATTAACATGTGAAAGAGATTCAAATCAGCTGTAGCTTAAAATGAGTAACTATATTAAATAAAATTTCATATAAAAAAAAGAACTAACATACTAGAGTGATATCACATCTTATAAAGTCCATATAATTAGATAAGAATCAATATTTTCACAAAAATACCAAGTCAAGTAGAACTTATTAGAATTTCCTATTAATATTAACATCTAATAATTTATTCCCTTTGGAATTGGAGGATTTAGATATATATAGCTTGGGATTTGGACGCCTCTTCTCTTCAAGCCTCATCTAATATTACAAGTTCAAAATTATAAATATGAACCTAAGATCATGCATCATGACCATATCTATAACAACCTCTTTAGTTAATAAATACAATATGCATACATAGTAAATGTGTTGGGAACTAAAGCTCCTCTTCAAAAATAACATGTAAATACATACTCATTTTTATATCATGGTGTTAATATGGCACCACTAACTAAAGAGATTAGTGTAGTAAGTGTAGTTAAAACTAAAGTAACTATTGGAGGCCCCTATGGGATTAAAACTAGGCCTGTTGATGTTTGAAAAATAGAAAATCTATAAAATTGAGAGCCTTATGATGCTAGGGAGCACTGACAACCGATTCTATGTGGGGGATTGACCATGAAGGTACTTCCTTGGCTCTTAACTCTTCAAATAATGTGTAAGATGTGTTGAATGTAGGTCATCCTCCCAAGCCAAAGAGGATCTCTCATAACTATCTGGATCATGAAGTTTAAACCAAATCTAGGTTCCACCAACCTTACCCTTCTTTTTAGTTTTACTATTTCTTCTTGAGAAAATAAATAAAAATTTGAGTACAAAACCAATCACTTGGATATTTTAGAACCAATTTTTGAAACATAACATCCTACATTAAGTATTGAATAGGAATTATATCACATAATTCATAATTATTTAAATTAAATTTATATTTTATCTAAAGCCAATAAATCCAATCACGTATTGAGATCAAATCCTTCATAGTTTGAATTAATTTCTTGAAAAGTCTCAAAGCTTTCATTCAAGAAACTCTAATAAAAACAAACTATTATTTATCATAATAAGATACCACAAGAGGTTATAGTCATTGAAGGAAATACCAATTTAAAACCATCTCCGATGCATTTTAAATGGGGTTTGACAAATTCAAAAGCTTTCCAAATACTTTTAGCAATAAAATATCCCTCAATTTTAATAGGGGTAGGAATGATTATAATGTGTGGAAACCAATGTTTTTCAAACTAAAGTTACCATAGGGATATCTATAATAAATATAGTATTGAAGGATATTTTTTAAACTTTCATTACCTTCAAAAACTGTGAAACCCCATTTAACACAAAGGGTAATACTCTTTCCATAAATATAAATAATGCCCATACCTTAATTGTCACGAGGATGACAATAAATATCCAAAGTAATTTTATAAAACAATCAAGTTTTCTTAGCATTAGAAAAGATAAATTCTCTAAGAATATTAGCCAATTTTTCATAGGAGGACTTAGATGGGACCTAATAAGAGGAGTAATAAACATGGTTTGTAAACAAGAATAAAGACTAGGGGAAATTTGAGCGAATTATAAAATTAATCCTAAAAAATTATAACAAGAAATATTGTAAATATATAATTATTCTTTGATGTTTCTTTTTGTAAACATAAATTGTATGAAATTTTTCATGTTTATTTTTTTAAGCATAAATTTTATGAACTTTTAAAGGGAAATGTCGAATGGATAACTCTAATAAAAAAAATTCTCATGCCTATTGAACTTACCTAGATCAGGAGATAATAGGCCCATCATTTGATATTAAAGGCCTTGAGAGTAGTTATTTAAGTGAGCATCAAAACTCCTTTAATATTTCCACCAATCACTTAGATATCATATAACAAATTTTTGAAAAATAACATCAGGCATTAAGTATTGAATAGGAAGAACAACATATAATTTAGAATTATTTAAATCAAATTTAGATTTTAGCTAAAGCTAAGAAATCTAATCATGTACTGAGACCAAATATTTCAAAGTTTTAATTCCTTTCTTGAAAAGTCTCAAAGATTTTAGTCCAAGTAACTCTTCTAAAAGTAAACTATTAATTATCTTAATAGGATACCATAGGAGGTTATGATCATTGAAGGAAAGACCAATACAAAAACCATCTCCAAACCACTTTAAATACGGTTTTAAAAATTCAAAATATTTCCAAATAATTTTAGCACAAATAATTTTGGATTGATATTTGGGACATGTCTAAAAGATATGCTTAAATGACTTTGGTCTAAAATAGGTCAAACACTTGGGTTGAGAAAGTCCAAGATGAGAAAGATGTTATCCAGGAGGAAGGCCTTGATAAACTAGATATTAGATAAAATGAGTAAGCTTGGGCTCAATTTTAACAATCTATATTATATTAAGCCAGACCAACTAGGTCATGGGAGAGGAATTAAGACTATAATTCATGTTGAGATTACCCATATCTAGAAATAATGGGCCCATGATTTGATATTGGATGCCTCGAGAGTAGTTCTTAAAGTCAGCATCATAATTCCATCTTCAATATAATTACCAATTCCTAGTTTTAGGATATTTTTTAAAGTTTCATTAGCTCCAAAAAATATAAAAACTCATTTAACACAAAGGATAATACTCTATCTATAAATATGTATAATCCTCATACCTCCTTTGTTGTGAAGATAACAACAAATATCCAAAGTAACTTAATGGAACCCTCATGTTTGTTTAGCATTAGACCATATAAATTATTTGAGAATCTTAGCTAGTTTTTCATATAATGCTTTAGAGGGGACCCATTAATAGGAGTAGTAAACATGAGCAACAAAAAGAATCTTAGTACACACTTAGAATTTTTTTGATCAAGAGAGGGGCTTGGTGACTCAATACTCAAACTTTATCTCCACTCTATTCATGATATATTTCCAAAGGTCAGCAAGGGGAACTATTAATGGCAAAGGGAATCATACTTTATCTTTAGTATTTGTTTTTATTCCATTACAATTTGGAATCAAAATCTTTTTAAAAAACATCTAGGAAATTTAGGTCCTACTTAAAAAGTTTTTTCTTGCTCTTCAAGATTAAGAAAAGTATCATTAGAAAATGGCCATTTATGAGTTGAGAATTATTATCAATAATAATTATTCCCTTGATGAGACCTCACTAATATTTAAGAGAAAAAATATATCCAAGAGCTTCAATATAGCTGGTATAAAAAGCTACTCAAATCTATCATAAGCATTTTCAAAATCTGATTTGAGAAAAAATGGTTTATTGATGAGATGCTCTCACCCACTCCATTCCTTTCAAAATAGTACTAAGGTTGTCTAAGATATATATTTATTTAATAAAAAACCATTTTATCTAGTTTGATAATGGCACATAAAATGAGCCATAGATGGTTAGCAAGAGATTTGGTAAGGATTATATATGACACATTGAGGACGGTGATGGACCACCAATGAGTAATAAGATCAAGGTCACTATCCTTGGGAATAAATTTTATGTTTAGGGTTAAATGTGTATAATATCATATAAATAAGGATGAATAAAACTATTTTAAATCATAAAAATTAAGTAAAAAAATCATATAAATGAATATTTTGAATAATAATGTTACATAATGTTAAATATAAAAAATACACTCAAAAAAATAGTTTTATTACATAAACACGAATAAGATATAATACTTAGTTTATCTAAAAATACATAGGAAAATCTAAGGAGTGCAGAGGTGGAAACATGTATGAACAAGATTAGGATCTAGTCATCAGATTCTATTTTTAGAGGCTTAGACACTTATGTCATCCCTAAGACACTTGCATTGATGCAAGTGTCCTAATTCTAATATAATTATTTGGTGCAAATATTCATTGTATTTTAGAGTGAACACCTAGAGCCTTTTAGTTTTTCTGTCACCTTTTTATGGATATATTTTATTTACATGCATAGGCTATCAATGACTATATGTGGATCAAACCCTAGCTCTTTACCTTAGGTCTTTATACCTTAAAAAAAAATGGGTTAGTGGGATCATGTTATTGAGCTAACTTCAAGGAACCCTCTACCAATGAGTGTTGCCTTCATATCCAATGCTCTAAGGAGGACCTTAAACATATTTAGTTCTCCCCTAGGTGTTGGATTGTGTATGCACAAGGGTGAAATGTACTATATTCAAGGGCATGCAATGATATAGCTTGTAACCTGATAAATAATAATCATGATTTGTAATTTTAGTGATTTAGACTATAATATGATTATTCTTATGAGTAATCTCAAAATAGGAAATAATAGGGTATTATAACTCAGTTGTGCAATTGATTGATTGAGATTAAATATGTGCTTAATAGATAAATAATGAGTAGGCTTAGATTTTTATTTATACCACACCTTTTGTAAATATCTCATAATAGGGGTAAATAAAAAAATGAGCCAACCCATATAATCTGAAAGATTTTCAAATTTGATGAATTTTGAGGATTGGACACTTGATGTTTATATGGACACTTGCATTGACACAATTTTCCATATGTGGGATTTAAATGTCTAGTAGGATAGGAATTTTTGAGGATATAAAAATAATAATGAAGGATATATATCAGGTTATAGGATTTATATATAGTGCATGAGATATAGGTCATTATAAAGAATAGGGGTGAGCTATAAGATAATCAATTTGACATAGTGAGATGGTGATTGTGACCCTTTTGGTAGTAAAAAGGTTTAGATTTGGATGGTAGAGACATAATAGGTATATTTAAAGTATACAAGATCCATATTTTTGTGTTTTAATGTGTAACATGTATGTGTAGAATATATATGGTGCCTCAGTGATAGCCACAATAAGAATTTACATCATATTCCTTTGGTTTAGGTTGAATTTTATTAACCTATATTGGGGGGAAGGATAGATAATAGTATACACCCCATAAAATTATTAAGTAATGACATTGGAGACTCAAGTAATCATGTAAATTATCACCCAAGTATATTAGATAAGATAAACTAACTAGGTTCTTGTGACATTGTATTGATCAGTGTTTTGGCTTCCATTTTAACCTTTGCGTCCATGTTTAAATGAACACATATTTAAATATATAAAGTAAATAAGATTTTATTGGCATGTTGGTGTGGTAAATCCTTATTTTCAAGGGTAATATTATGATTAGTCTATTCAATGAAGTTTAACACATATTCCACATATGGTGTCTCAACATTACTTGATAAAGTTTTCATGTGTATTGTTCTCAAAATATTATTCATGTATTTGGGGGATTTGTGTAACAAATAAAAAAAATGAAATTTTATCAATAATCTTAGTGGAGTGATTTTTAATATTATATACCAATGAAACATGTTACATGTATTCCCTTTGTTTCTATTTATTGTGACTATTAATGTGTATTGATAAATGTAAGTATTGATCATTGATATCCTTTGAGGGTAAATATTTATGATAAAAAATAACTAGATTGGCATTGGTTATTATATCTTGTATAGTATATTTTAAATAAGCCAATGTTATGTAACTTTATACTTGGGTCTTACAAAATGCTTCATAGAGCATATACATATAAATAATGAATTGTTTTAGAAGGTCCATAATTGATATCTTGGTATGTGTATTACTTGATTACTTAGAAATATCATATCCTTGATATCTGATTACCATTTTAGGTTTAGGGGGAACTTATTGGTATGTGTATTGATTGATTAATTAGCAATATCATATCCCTAATATTTGATTAACATTTTAGGCTTAGGAGGAACTTGTTGGATAAGTTCCATATCATTACATGAAGAGTTGTAAACAGAGGGTTGATTTTTATCTTGTTTTAAATCACTCCCCCTTTTTATCACTTTGAGTGAGTTTTCCATGTATGAAATACAACAAGCAATGACTACCGCTATGTATTATGTAATGAAAGAGTTTCTAAATGAATCCATATTGAACATGATTGATGCTTTAGGAATAAATTAAAATATAATTTTCAAGGTATTTATAATTAATAAATGATAAATTAGGAAACCCTAAGTTAAGGATTTGCACAAGGATACATAAAGGTCGGGTTCACCAAATGGTTAACCCTTTTTAATATATATGGTGTGTTTTGGGTTAAAGGGGTAAAATATCCTATACACAAGGATGAATGAAATTATTATAGAGTGGGATAATTAATGAAAAACTTAGATAAATGAATATTATAAATTATAATATTGAGTTATGTTAAATATATAAAATACATTCAAAGTAGTAGTTTTATTTCATAAACATGAATAAGGGATAATACTTAGCTTATCTTCAAATGTGTAGGTAGATCTGAGAAGTGTCTAGATGGAAAAATGTAGGGATAAGATCAAGATCCAATCTTTAGATTCTATAAATATTATTTTGAGGCCTAATACTTACATCAACATTGGGAAACTTGCACTGACGTATGTGTCTATATGTATGCATAAATAATGCATTATCTTATGCACTCAAATTCTTGAGGCTTGGATGAGACAAATGATGTAATGGATCAATGATGTGTGAAATTAAGGATTTGGTTGATTATTTGGTGGAATAGGGTTTAGAATGATCGGTGGTGAAGGATTCTCAAATATGTACCATTATATTTTTGCATTATCACAATGCTCATTAGGAGCATCCAACTAGGTGTAAATATAATTCTAAGGTCCCTTGGTGTCGATAATGACAAAGAGGTGAAGCTATTGATTGATACTAAGAATGTCAAAGTGAGAATGGTCTAGATAAATAAATCAAGGGATCTAGTGGAATCTATCGAGCTAACTATGCCATGTCAATGTTATACACAAATGTGAATGCTATATGATAAGGCTAGTCTTAGGGAGAAAATAAAGAGGGGATGAGGGCAATTCAAAGAGAATGACATTATATTAGTGGCCTTAGTTTTGGGTAAGGATAATAATAGGTAGATCAAGGATATGATCTTTCTCTTATAGAGTATTGAGAGAGAGTCTACAATGAGCTTTGGTAGTGGTTTGAAACAAAAAAATTCTCTCTTGAGATTAGTTCTAATGTCAGATTGAATATTGGTGCTAGGCCTTAAGGCTTAACTCTAGGGAAAAGTCATGTTCTATGGAGATAAGGACACTCTAAGAGAATCATCCAAAAGGTAAGGTGATGTAATGTGTAAGTGTAAGATATTTTTTAAAGATAGTATGTGATAGGACATATTTTTTAAGAAGAAAGGTTTTAAGATGTTCATGTTCATTTAGACAAGGCATTAATTATTTGTTTTTTTTGTTTTGTTTGAGTTTTTATAAGGTTTTAACTAATATTAAGTTAGCTAAACTACTTGTTATAATTGAATAACTAAAATAAAATGAGTAATTATAAATAAATTTAAAGAGAGAAATGCAATCCTTTCTTTTTTGTTTATTTTCTACTATTGATGGTGTCATTAATCCCTTCATTTAATATACTTGATTTGTTGATATCATTTAAACCAGGGGTGGTGTCCAAAGTTGTTTGTAGTAAGGCTTATGGTTTTAGGTCTTACAAATATGATTGGGGTTTTATTATTTTCTAAATATCTAATCTAATCTATCCTAGAAAGTATTTTCTTATGAAATAAGGAAATTCAATTGTAGAATTAAAACAGTCTATAATCTAATATGCTGAAATGAACACTCTAAATGGAATAAACACAATTTTTAGAAATAAACACACTTTCTAGAAATAAAAAACTTGTTGAAGATAAACACACATGATTGAGTAAACACAATTCTTGAAGATAAACACTCTTGCTAGAAATAATCACACTTTCTAGAAATAAACATAATTAGTGAAATCTGAAATTAACATTTAGAAGATAACTTCTTGCAAGTTTTTAAAATATATTTATAATTATTATTTTAAACATAAATAAATTTCTATAAATTATAAGTACACAAATTACCATATAAAATATGTTCCTAATTCCTAAGGAGAGTGGGCCCTTTCTCTCCTTGGGAACATGAATGGAAAAAAATTTAGTACTTTGAAATCAGAGCTTTCTTCATTAATCAAAATAGATTACATAAATATAATAGTAACTACACTATAATATTAACTGAATATATTATCTATTTTTCAATTTATTTATATCTCTTCTTAAAAATATGAATATCTAATTATATAATGTTGAAGATCTACTTATATAATTTTATAACAGAAGATCCATAGATATTAGTAATCAATTTTATATATATCAAGATAAATCTCATTATTTTAAATCCTTAGATAATGGTCTTACTCTATTTTCATTTAGTCTATGATTGATTAAAATGGTATAAACATGCCCACCTATAATATGACCTAACACTTTATTATAGTCATGTGCAACTACATGGTAGGTTTGTTGGTTGTTGGGTTCATTTTGGCCTTGGTTCTTTCCATTTTGAATTTGACATTAATGTTGTTGCTACTAATATTATTATTTTTTTGTTATTATTTTGTTTTATTTCCTTGTTGTTTATTATTGTTAATTATCATTATTATGTTATGGAAAAGGATTTTGGTAGATACCTAGATCTTGATTGGAAGTAGATGCTCTATTATACAACTAGATCTATCCATTTTCCAATAGATTCTCGATGAGGTGATTTAGCTACACATAATGACATATAGAATGACCATGAACATGAAGGTATTCATATAATTCATAATATTTTTACCAATTTGGATAAGGTATACCCTTAGGAAAGTGTTTTAGAATTGGCCATTTAATCATATTGTCCATGACCAGTTTTCAAAACATTATTTCAATAGGCTTGCCAAGGCCATTGAAGAGTCTAGGAGTGGGACTTGTTCTTGGAGGAGGGGTTTGAAAAGGTGTTGGTTATATAATTTGAATAGTTATCTTAGGTTGAATTATATATTTTCCTTGATATATAGGCTATATTTATAGAATAATATGCATTTATGATAGAGGTTAAATAAATAATGTTTGTACCATTTGAAAATGATACAACTCAGTCACTCCATTATTAAAAACATTATTATTTCTGTTGTAGGTCTTGATTATTTTATTATTAGAGGTTTGAGTAGATGTAAACACTTATTCTTAGACTGGGATAAGATTTTGACTTGGGCCTACGTTTTGGTTTTTGATATGATTCTAGTTTTAAAAAGACAAATTGATCATCCCTTTATTTATAAGTGCCTTTTTAATTTGTATGCCTTTCTCAATGATCTCCTTGAATGTGTGATCAAAATTAAGTTCGAAGTGATAATATATTTCATTGTGAAATTTTTTGGTAAACAGAGTTGCCAATTATTTATCTAGTAAGTTATGGGTGAAGCAACTAGTAAACACTTTTCATCTCTATAAGTAGATCACAAATCTATCACCAACTTTTAGTTTGGCCTACATTAAATCTACGACTAAAATATCATACTCAATATTGTATAATAAATGTTTTATAAACTTATCCTACATATCATAAAATTTATATACTAAGTTCTTGAACAACTTAAGAAGAAACACCAAAGCCTATCCATCTAGACTTTGAGGAAAAGAAGAAGTAGGTAGATGTCATTATAGGCCATTGTCTATAAAGTGACAAAAAACTAATTTAGATACTCTCTAAGGTCTCCTTATCCTTTTAATTGTCAAATTTCATTAGCCCATATCCTAGAGGAAATGGTGTTTTAAGATACTCCATGTTAAATGGGTATGAACACATGCCATCTAATTATAACTTCTTGGTTTGCTTCCCAATTTGATTGGCTAAAATTTCTTCCTTAATTTATTATTATTCTTGGGTTAATAAAAGTGATAGAATATTTGTTTTTAGTTATGGATGGGTGGTTAAAGGTGGATTACCTTAACCATGGTACAATGGAGGTATGGAGTATTATGAAATGTTGGTTTGATGGATAAATTGATTAAGAATATTCATCTAAGCATTGGGATGAGGCTGTCAATATTGCACACATTGTTGGTAAATATTATGGTTTTTATTTGTAAAATGGCCTTAGGTATGAGGGAATTGAGGTTTTGATGTAAGTATGTAACTTTATGGAATGTATTGTACCTATTGAGTTTGAGTAGGGATTTATTATCGACTATTCAAACCTAGCTGAATAAATGGTAATTGATGTTGATTGAGGCCCTACCTTTGAATATGTGGTATATTTTAGGTAAAATTAAATTATTAACTAATAGGTACTTGTTAGACATTTTCACCCCTTTATTAAGTAAACACTTGTTGTGAATTGGATGTTTTTTAGGTTTTTGGAATTTATCATTGACCAATACAAATATGTTGTTGATTAGAAAAAATATTTGATTATTTAGGTATAATGGTCTATAACTATTAAGGTACATTTATCATTGCCTATTGAGGTGCAACATTTGTTGTCCCTATATAGATAGCATAGTGTTATGCCTCTATAGAGTTGGTAAATTAGTTTGTGCCTCTAGCTATGGAATATTAATCATCACCTATTGAGGTGGGATAACATTCATTTCTTGTTGATGTAAAACATCAATTGGAGCTTCATTAATTATCCCCTACTATTGTGTAATTATATAAGTATTTGATTAAGTGGAACCTATTATGTTTGGGAACTAGGCATTCTTTTCCCCTAGTATTGAAAACCACTCATGAAATTAGCAAGAGGTACTTATTATTAAGGGTTATTTGGTGGTGCATTTAATCCACCTTGGTCTGAATTAGAAGACACTTTCATGTTATCCACTGTATTTGGGACATGGTCCTGAGTAGAGTCCATAATCACTTCCTCAATGAATGGGACATTAAAAAATTTGCCTACCAAATTAATTTTGGAAAATGGATCCATACATGGAATAGCATGACCTAATGAATCAACTAGCACTCTTATTGAAAGAATTAGTTCTATGATTGGTGTATTTGATATGGCATTAAAATTGAAATTTTTCACTTGATTAAGATAAGTATGATATTCTTGTTGTATTTACACAAATTGATCCTCCATGGGGTCATTTCCTTTTTAAATCATATTTTGTTGTTGGTGTGACATCAACATGAGTGCTTGAGGGTAATTAGTAGAGGCATGTTCTATAGTTTGGGTATAAGGCACATTGTTAGGCACTATAACTAGATTAAGTAGGATTTTTGATGAAAGTCTTATTAAAATTTATACCCTACCTCTACATCTCTAAACAAAACTTCATGCTTGTTATCAATCAAGTAAAAATCAAATAATTATGGGTCATATGTCAATGGCATGGTAATTTACTATGCATATTATTGGACTTGTTAGATAATAGATGGTGTACTAGAAAGGTATTGATTTATATATTCTTGTCCTTAACCTGGATAAGGAGGTGTATTAAAAAATTAATGTGCTAATGGATCTTGACCTTGTTTCACATATTGAGTAGTCTAAGGATGTTATGGATCCATTTCACAAACTACATCATCACCACATGGATCTTGAATAAAGGCATCTTTTGTGACTACATTTTTCATAATCTAGATTTTACATGGTCCCACTACATGTGTAATGAGGCATAATTTAACCCACAACTAAATTCTAAAGAATAAAAGATCTAGATTTTAGAAAAACTCTTGAAACACAGTCTAAAATAATTGCTTGATGTTTGGTACATCTATAAACTTGGTCTAATTGGAAAATTGGGAGTATTATTATGAATAGTATAAACTTGGCCTATAATGGAGCTCTTCTCCAAAATTTTCAATGGTAATGTTGGTCTCAAATATCTCCAATGTCTAATTTCTTGCAAAAAATGGTCAAATGAAATGTAAGTTTAAGTCCTAGTTTTGGTAAAATGTTTCAAACAAATCTAATCTAGGTCTAAAATGAAAATAGTGCCAGGTATTTGGAAATAAGGCATAAAGCTAGACTCAAAAGGTATGAAAAAAATCTAAAAAATAAGGAAAATTGTAGGTCTTTCGAAACAAAGCACAAAGATATAATTAAAAATAAACTAGGTCTAAAAATTGAAAGGCAAATTCTAGGCTTTGGTAAGAAAGTACAAATCTTGACTTAAAATCAAAATAGGTCTGAAAACTAAAAGTCAAATGCTAATAATTTTGTAAGAAGGGAAAAATATATACTTAAAAATAAACTAGGTTTAAAAATGAAAAGGAAAATGTTAAGTATTTTCTAATAAGGCACAAAACTATACTTAAAAACAATCTAGGTCGAGTTAAAAACTTGTAATTAATCTAATATTTAAAGCAAATAGTTTGAAAGACTTGGACTCAACCTAGTCACATGGATTAAAAAACAAACATGACCTTGGTATAATACATTCACCCTAGGCACATGTCTAAAACTAATTTGGAAAATTAATCTCAAGTAATCAAAGTAAGAGAATGAGTAAATCATTCAAACCCAAGTGTTAAGCAAGGTTTTAATTTAAACTAACCACACTTACGTTTTTATTTTAAAATATATTTTTAACTTTAGTTAAAGCTAGAAAAAAAATGTGAGACACAAAAAAAATAGACCACTTCTTAAATCTAGGCAAAAAAGTCTCTAAAGCAAGCAAGGAATTAGTCCAAGTTACATAATTTAAATGTGATAAATAAACACCCAAGCCAAAATTAGGAAAGGCATAGGTATAAACCACTCAATTTTAAATTTGAACTTTGTAGGAAAAATTTTGAACTTGGTTTTAAAAGACTTGAATTATTCAAATATATAACATTTTAAACCCAATTGTATGACATGATGAAACCAATTGTAGACCAAAGGCATAAATGGTTTCAAACTCAATTTAAAATAATGCATTGTATTAAATTTATATGAGTAACATAAAAAAACTAATTTAATCAAAAGGTATGACAATGGTTTTTGTTTCAAAATTCCAAGACAAATGCTTAACATGAAATAAGAAACATAATGATGCATTGTTTAAATAAATGACACACACAAACATATGTTTTGAAAACTTTTAAGGAAAAAGTGTGCTATCAAATGGACAAAATAACACCTCTTAGGATAAAGTGATGTAAAACATGTGATTGGTTTATGACTCTTTTTTTGGAACAAACAAATAATTTCTAGTCTCAAAAACACACATTTAGATAAAATAAAATAGAAGTATCACAAATGGATCATCTTATTCTTCTAATTGACATGGGTTTTCATAGCTTCAACCAAAGTTTCCACTGATATACCAATGCTTGTGAATAATTAAGTGTTAATCAAAAAATTAAAGTATAGGTGTACGTAGAGTATTTATACCCCCTTTATCTCTGAATCATTAGTATGTGGCATGAACGTAGAGGAGGAATACTCATCATTTGGCATAAAATTCCATGAAAAGGGGGGTTTAACTAAAAAAGTATAAGTTTTATGTGTACTAGATGGTCCCAAGTGTGGCTAACATAAGGGAACAATCATGCCAATTAAATCTAAACTACCTAGCTTAAAATACAAGGTTTTATTCCTTTACATAGTGAGTCTATCCATGTATTACACAGTGGAATTATATGTATGGCTAATTAATGGCCTAATTACCTATTGGGATGGTTATAATAGCAATTCACCACTATCCCATCCAATTATTTGCCTTATTTATATACCCCATCATGAATAAGGGTTGGTATGATGCTGGGAGATGAAGCCCTAGGTTAACACACCCCTAAAGAACTCATGGGGAGGTGATGAACTCCACTCGCAATCCAAGTGCATAAAATAAATAAATTAAAATAATGGAAAGACTTTAGAGGTCTATTTTGAATCACCCAAGTCACTCAAATCTTGGGGATAACATACATGACATTCTTTCTTACATAACTTTTTACAAATAACAATAATAAACTAGGAACTTTTGATCACCCATGTTCCCTAAAGGGGATGGGGAGAGAGCATAAATGATAAATTTTGTGTTTTCTAAAATCAAATAGTATATTATAAGTAATTTGAAAATAGTCTAAATAACAAACAAGAATAAAAAAGCTCTCGATAGATCTGATTAAAGATGTGGGTTATTTATACTAACACCAAATTTGAAATGTCTTTGAAAGTTGTGGCCCCTTGATCATATTTGAACTTGTAAAATCCTAGAAAAAATGCTAAAATATAAAATTTTAAGTGAATTTTAAAACACCTTAACCAAATGTGAATGAGTTTTAACCTTTTGTAAAATTTGGACTTTAAAAAATGAAAATTCGATTAAAAACACCAAAAATTATTCTTTCTTAGCTTCATTCCTTGAAAACAATTTAGTGGATTGAATTTTGTTTGAGGAAAATCTATATTAATATAGGTTATCCCAAAAAAATCACAAAATTTGTCTCTTTGTTTTCTAAAAAATAAAAACATAGAAATTATTGATGATCAATCAGGATTGTGGTCGATTCCTATGACCGACACCAATTCTATTACAATCATTACTAATTATTAAAACCATGGTTAAAATAAACATGTCTTAATAGAAAAATTATTTAAAATAATTTTTTAAAATAAAAACTTATCACTAACCTATAATAATAATGTTAAACAATTATTAAAAAGGTTGTTAGGCACCAGGAAAAATAAAAAAGTCTTGATTTTTACTATGTTTCAGGTTTCTGGCTCGACTAGGTTTTTGACGTAGAGATCATTGCCAATTAATCCAATTAATTTTTATTCCAATGATTGACATTGATTATAGTGAATGACCCTAGTTTATTATGATCATTGTTTATCCCTATGGCTTGGTAGAGAGTTCAAACTTCTTCACATTTTTTATAATTAAATTAGACACTTGGCATAAAAATAGTTAGTAAAACATCCTAAAAAGTATCTAGAATAGATTTTTGGGGTGAGTGTCCCATCAAGTGTTCCATTATGTGATTAATATTAATCCAATATAGGATACTAGCATCATGTTAGTATGATTAAAACTAAACAAAAAACACACTAATAAAACTAACACCTCAAGCCTAGACACTCAGGGATCAAGATAATAATAAAAGTAACTATCAATAGAAGACAAAACAACCAAAATTTACCTTCCTTGAGAGAAATATTTATATGTTGTCCATATATGTATGTTCTCAGTTTCTTGATCAAAGAATATTTGGTAATGGTGCTCCTTGAATCATATCTCCTTATCACCTTGGTAATCTTGGGTTTATCTTTGGCTTTTGCTTGTATTTCTTTGAATAAATGAGAATTATAACACTAAAAACAGGGAATTTGAAGGTATTTTTGCATCATAACATTACACCAAAAGATCTTCTTTAATGTATTTTAACATAATAACATTACACTAAAAAATCCTTTTGAAAGCATTTTATAATAATAACATTACACAAAAAATAATGGGTGAAGCCTTATATTTATAGCCTTCCAAACTAACACCAATCCAAGTGTAGTTATCTTAGACTTAACTAAAATTGAGTTTAAGCTAACCCTAATTGAGTTAACGAGGGGATAAGCAATTAATATTTGTGATAAAGATCCCATTTATTAAGTATGTCTCTTTATTTCTACATTTAAGGATTTTAGGGAGATATTTTTAATTCCTTGACTTTGAGTATGATGACATCATCATGACCTCATTTTTATTGAAATTTATTTATTTTTAAATCATTTTGACTAATTTCACATGGAAATATCACTTAAGCATTTACTCTTATTTAGTTAGTTAATTCATTTTGCATAATTTTTTTGCACTTTAGGAATTATTTAAGTGCCTCGCTTAATGGGTCTAAAGGCCAAATTATTAATTTTCTAAGTCGTAAGTTAATTGGAGATGAATCTGTAAGATTTAATATTTTAGATAGGATAATACCCCAAATAGGGATGCCTCAACACAATTTTGATAACTAATGTTTGATGTGAAGATGAAATTCAAACATTAAGTGATTCATAGCCTTAATTTGCACTATTTGGTAGAAATCAATCTAAAGTTTGATTGGAACACATCTGTATCCAAAATGAGGTGTCTAAATTTTTCATCATATGATCCTTTCTAGTGAATATAGATTAAAAATGTGGCTTTATAATGTTCATTTTGTAATTCCTTCATATGGGAAGTATGAAATGTGTAAGATGGCATGTTAGGTAAATTTGAATTTAAGTGAAGATATTTTATTTGGTAGGTGGATGTAATAAGTGGAAATGGATAGTAATATGGAGAATGATAGTCTAAATGGACTAATATTATCTAAATAATAGAGATAGCTAAACTTGAAGTGTGTATGAGTCTAAAATTTAGCTTAGGGTGTTTAAGATGTTGGATAGGGATGTTTAGAATTAATATTTTATTAAGAGGTAAGGATCATATACATAGTAACTGAAGGAAGAGTGGTTAAGGACCATGGAATTATCATGTGTTAAGTGTGTATAAAGTGATGTCATAAGTACATTTTTAGCAATAAATTCTAATTTACGTGTCTACAATACCATATAATATATATCTATAAAAAAATGTGCATATCCTAAGTAAGTATAATAATTACAAAATATATTCAATCTATTGAAGATGAAAGGTATTTTTATAAAGGTAAAAACATTAATAGTGAAAATTATGGGAGAATTTCACTAATAAAATAAGAGAATGAAATAAATTTTAAAAAAGTGTATGCATAAAAAGAAAATAAAAATTGTTGATGTTTAAAATTGTGCTTGTTCTAACACCAACAATGGGAAGTTTCAAGATGTGGGACTTGCAACTTAAAACAACCTCCAGATTTTTAAGAAGTTGTTCTCTTCTTTATATCAAGTGTATACTAGGAAAAGGGATAGGAATTTTAATAGAAACACAAATGCGAGAATGAAAATCTAACTATGGCAATGCGCTTGAATGTAATTCAACCTTAATCTTGAACACAATGAGACTATATGTAAGATTCAATTACATTTAAGAGTAAAAAAGTGCATCATCAATGTAAAAGATGGAAACAATAGAAATAGAGGCTTATAGCATAGAATAATTTTCTAGTGATATAGAAAATATCAACAAAGGCATAGGGTTCAATCTTCTAATTTGAATTTTCCAGTCACATAAGAGGCACAAAACCCTGTGCCTTTGTTGATATTTTCTATATCACTGCAAAATCAGTCTATGCTGTAAGCCTCTATTTCTATTTTTTCCATCTTTTACATTGTTCATGCACTTGTTTTCTCTTAAATGTAATTGAATCTTACATATAGTCTCACTATGCTCAGGATTAAGGTCAAATTAAATTTAGGCGCATCGCCATAGTTAGATTTTCTTTCTTGCATTTGTGTTTCTGTTAAAATTCCTATCCCTTTTCCTAGTATACACTTGATATAAAGAAGAGACCAGCTTCTTAAAATTATGGAGGTTGTTTCAAGTCACAAGTCCCACATCTTGAAACTTCCCATTGTTGGTGTTAGAACAAGCATAATTTTAAACATCAACAATTTTTGGCACACCCGATGGGATACCATCTTGAAGTTTCTTTCAAGACCATATGAACTAGAGAGCTACAAGGAGTCAGAGTTGTGGATCAGTAATAAGATCTAAATCTTCTATCATCACCAATTACCTCAAAGAATCAAAGTCAAGAATAAATCACCGTTTGGTATGTATAATTCTATTACTCAGAGCTATGGGACTTATGACCCTTCATATATTTTTAATCAAGATCAAGTTTCTCATGGAATCACATCAGGCAACAAGGATGCATATGGTTATAAGTTTTGCCTTTCATAGGTCTGATATGACCAGCCTTAGCCCTATCATGAGCTATATTAGTCTTATCCCTAGTCTTCCCAATATTTTACATCCCATGCTCAACCTAATCTCATTTCCACCTTCAAACAAGCATTACTGGGATATAAAAAATATGTATTAGAGCTTGAAAATAGAAGGGGATGCGACCAAGAAATTCCTAATCATGTCATCCATCAAGTAATAAATGTAGTAGATATGATTAAAAGTGAATGGGCTCCCATTGAAAGAGAAAATTGGCAAAGGCTTACATATGAGATGTTGGATGTGAGTGGTTTAATTGCATCTTTAGAAGAGAAGCTGAGTATTCATGAGAGGTAGTCTTACCAACTGTATAAACTTACATATCTACTGCCCCAAGTTTCATATCAGACATATTCAACCCTTACTCAGGAGCCAAGTCAAGCCTGTCTTGGTACTTTCCCCAATCGTGTTAAGGAAAGTTCTAAAATAGTAAATTTGGTGTTTAAGGCCAATCTTGATAAATAGATTGAATTGGAAAATATTCAAAAATAGCAATCTATGTTGGCAGAAAGGGAATTAGAATCCAAACCTTCACTTTCCCTTCACCTTGCAACCCTGTCTTCCCAAGAGAAAAGTCCTAGACATAAGGTCATGTGTTGGGAACAAACAATGGGATCATGGGGTAGAAAAAAGGAGAAAGACATTGTCCAAGAGTGTGAGATACAAAATGAGGCTAGTCCCTTTCAAGTCTCTCCCACCCTTCCTCAAGAATCTTCTTGTTTTTCATGGCAACCTTCATGCACTCCCCATTTATCTGATGATTCGTATGAGCTTCATGAAAGACTCTTTCAATAAAATCTAGCTAAGAAAATTAAGGAATTAGAGGAAAAAATGGGATTGCTTAGTGAAAGAGAGATATATATTTTAGACCTTAGAAAGGAGCCTATGCCAAAATATACCTCTTATACTAATCCTTAGGTCCTTCAACATGATGACAAGATTCCAAGTGGGAAGAAATAAAATCATAAACCAGCTGAAAACCTTGAAGAAGATAAAATTGTTGACTCTTTCCAAGAGAAAAATTCTAGACCTAAGGTCATGAGTTGGAAATAAACAATGGAATCATGGGGCACAAGGGAAGAAGAGAAAAGTTTTGCTCAAAACCTTGAAGAAGTCGAGACTGCTCTTACTCATGGTGATAATCAAGTATAAGATCCTACATTTGAACACATCCCATCTACACCCTTCCAAGAGAGCTACCAAGATACATTTGCTATAGATGAAGTGATGGAAAAATGGAAATAAGGGAATCATTCAATTCTAGCTCAAGAATTATCTCCTCTTTCGCATATGTATAACCATCGGTCTTCTTCTTCATCCCTGGTCAAAGAAGAAAATATTTTGGAGGAAGCAAGTAAAGAGGAGTATACTCAATTCATGGCTAGTCAAGAAGATTTCATGAGTGTAGATCAAGAAGAAATCACCACAGGTACACCCTTTGATGAATCAGAGGACAAGTCAAAAGCTTTTGCCTCTATCTCTAATGAAAAAGAGATAAATTTTTATCATGTTTTGAATGACTTGTTTGAAGTTATTGGGGTAGGCTACACTATTCTTCAAGAAGGTTGTGAGTTGGCTTCAGGTGGAGAAGGCAACATTGAGACTCAAATAAATATGTGAAATTGATACAAAATTTCAAAATTGTTCTTTCAAGAGCTTATTAAAATTGAAGATGATATTTTTGAAGTAATCAAAGAGGATGATCATGAAATGGAAATCGAGCATGAGGCAAAAGGAGATACTAGAGAGAATTTTTGAAGAGAATTATTGTTAAGAGTTTATACTTTCTAGAGCTATGACTAGGAATATCATTTCCCTTTGTTTTATCTTCTTAAGTTGGAAGGTTTATGTAATTGTGTGTGTTTCTGTGCCTCTTATGTGATTGGAGAATTAATGAGAAGATTGAATCATGTGCCTTTGTTGATACTTTCTGTGTCATTGCAAAAGTAGTCTAGGCTATGTTGTCAAGATTTTTAGACTTTCTAGAGCTATGATTAGGAATTTCATTTGCTTTTGTTCCATTTTCTTGAGTTGGAAAGTTTATATAACTGTGCGTGTTTCTATGCCTCTTATGTGACTAGAAAATTCAAATAAGAAGATTGAACCATGTGCCTTTGTTAAAATTTTATGTATCACTACAAAAGCAATCTATGTTGTGAGCTTTTGTTTATATTTTTTCCATCTTTTAATTTGATCATGCACTTTTTTTATCTTAAAAGTAAATGAATCTTACATATAGTCTCACTGTACTCAGGATTAAGGTTGAATTATATTCAGGCGCATCGCCATAGTTAGATTTCCTTTCTTGCATTTGTGTTTCTTTTAAAATTCCTATCCCTTTCCCAGTATACACTTAATATAAATAAGATACCATCTTCTTAAAAATATGGAGGTTGTTTCAAGTAGCAAGTCCCACATCTTGAAACTTCCCATTGTTGGTGTTAGAACAAGCACAATTTTAAACATCAACAAAAACCAAAGAAAATTAAATTAGATTGAAACACTTCATAAGTTAAATATTTGATCATAAATGTTTCCATCATTGGTTGGTCATCTCATCATATCATGGTAAATATACACAATCTTAGAGGAAAATGGAGAGCCTATAACTATAACCTTTCTCCCCATGTTTTTCTCATTACTAATAAATCATACACACAACCACATGGAATCTTTTGTAATTTTGAAATGGAATTTATTTTAGCCAAGTTCACTACATAATTTAAAGTGATAAACTTGGAATAATTTGGTAACTACCCAACTCTATCAGTAAGGCCATGGTACTATGAAAATAATACCAACATGTGCTTAAAATAGTGTTATATGAGATTTGGAAAAAATGAGCATAACTTTTCAATAACCATTGATGATCACAATAGAATAGTTTATGTGGAGTTTGTGGATGTGAAATTGGGCCTTAACTACATATTAAATATATCAATATAAGGGATATATTACCTAATCTAATGGTTGGTCATCTTATAATCTAGATAAGTGGAATGTCTACCTTAGATACCTCTATTAAGATGTGTGATCATTATATTTAAAAATCATATTAGGTCACAATAAAGAAGTGAAAAATAGTGATAATGTGTAGCACATAACTTTTATGATAAAAATACTCACCAATCCTATTACAAAATCTCATGACATGAAGTAGAATCAAAATATAGTATGTATAAAAATGGGTATTCCATTCCATAAAAATTGCCAAAATATTACTCTTAGTAAGCAAAAGGAACTTGGGAAATATTCCTAGGCTTAATGGATCAACCTATGTGAAAGTGAATTATGTCAACTTATATTTTTCGAAGGATGAAGAGAGTTACTAAATCAATCCACACATTATGAATTAAATCAACTTGATAGTGGGTTTCACACATGTCACATTTTTGAACATGTTGAAGATTAAAATATGATAAATAAAATTTATTATATAATTAAATGAAAATAAATATATGTTAATGTATAATATATATTATGAGATGATTGAGCACCCAAATATTTATGAATAATAATGGCAATGATACTTCTTTATATTATCAAGGACCCTATGGTCCCATACATTTTATTATACCTTAGAATGTTTGGCTTTGGCATGGTCAATTTATAGTGATATGTGATTTGAAATGGAATAATGGGGAAAGCCAAGAAATAACTTCTTTCAAACAATCTATTTTAGTTTTGAGTAACCTTTCATAATGGAATCACTACAAATGATGAAGCAATACATTTTTATAAAATGATGCACAAATATAGGATTACGTAAGGTTATTATATGGAGAAGAGTATTATGGCATTAATAATTTTATCCAAGGAATTTTAATAGACATTATTCAAAAAATTATACGAAAGGAATAAAATGTTAAGTATGATTGCAAAGATGAGCAAGCCAAAACATAATACACATAAGATGAAGAAATTCAACTTAAGGATGACTTGTACCATATAAGTATACATAATATGGTAGGTGAGTGAAAATTAAAGGATGTATATGGAAAATAAATAAGTATCACAATAAGCCTCTATGTATAATAAAATTAAACATTCAAAAAAACAAGATTCTGATAATGAAGATTGGAAACTATTAGATGGATATGGATATGGAAGGTATTGTTGAGTTTTAAAGGAGATATATGAATTAATCTCTAATAAGATCCAAAAAAATAATGGAATGTACCATTTTATTGAAAAAAAAATCATCAAATTACTGTGGTGAAAAATTAGTAAACAAAAGACCTATAGGATGAACCCCAATTTAGGCATGTGGGTTAAAGAGGAGATAGAAAAAAGCTTTTTTTAAGGGTCATTTGAACCATTTAAGATTATACATAATATATTCCCATGCTAATTTATATAATTAAAGATGAAAGGATCTAAATTTATATGCAATTATGTACACTAAATTAAGTTTATGTGATAAATCAATTTTCAAAACCATTCACATATGAGATCTTATAAGGAGTTGATAGTTGTAATATATGCATATCTATTTAGGGTTTATCTATATTTCATCAATTATAAATCATGGAAGAGAATAAATTTAACACCACATTTTATATGGAATTTAGTTAATTTAGGTACAATGTGATATTGTTCAGTTTAAATAATGAAATATTGATATTCTCACACATCAAGGATTTTATCCATAAATTTATTATATTGTATATATATGACTGGACTATGAATGTCCTTTTTAAATACAATCAATAAAATTTTATAGATACAAGAAACTGAATATCTCACTAATCATAAATAAATGTGTATGTGACACTATTCAACACCTTTCTTGGGCATTTCATCTGAAAGGTGGGAATGGATGTAGACTCAACTAAGACTAAAATTATTTTACATATAAGGGTTATGCACACATATAGGGAGATGTTCCTATTTAAAATACATATAATATATTACCATAAGTTCATAAAAAATTATGCACACATTGTGGGGCCTTGTATATAACTAATTTTAGGTTAAAACACTTTTCCATTGTGTCGTTTTCATGATTTATAACACTTGGTCCATAAGAATCCATTTGGATGCATTCAATACTTATGTTAAGAACAATATTATTTTGTATTGACTTAGGTTCTCCTTACAACTTAATTTTTTTCTTAACTTTTGATCAATTGTAATACATCCATTTATTTTAAAATATTTAAAAACCTATGTACAAACCATTTATTTTCCCCTTTATGATACTAAATACTCAAATAATGTACATAAAAATATTTGAGGGAATTTTCATATATCATGGTTGGCACGAGTATATCCACTTTTAATTTTGGGTTATTCACATTTATCATGCCTTAATTATTAGTTTTCACCATATCTAATGGTTTACCTCTATTTAAAAGTGCTATTATAAATCATTTATTTACAAATATTAGCCTTACCCATTTGATTATTTATACATATAATCCAAATATTTTATAAGACAAGTCTCTCATGTACAGTCATCAAGTCTTATCAAAATATCTACACATTTGTTAAGGAATATCATGGATCCAATTATTCAATTATCTATTTATTTCAATAATCCTATACTAAGAGAAGCTCATAGAGAAGTATATAATTGCATTTGATTATATAGGGAGAGGATTTGGATTCCTTTCTCTTATTTTGGGTAAAGAACACTCAAAATCACTATAACTAAATTGAGCCTTAATTATAAGCATGTAAGATATATAATTAAAACCCTTCAAGAGGTTACCTAGGACACTAACCCTTACATGTGTTTTATCCTTGTGACTTTTTGATGAATTATGTCTAATTAAAAGGAGAATAATTTCAAACATTTGCATTCATCATATAATAAACCCAATAAATACTATATGTGTACATTTACCTAAGCAACCAAAAAAAAATTGATTTTGAAAATAAAAAAGGTATAATTTTTTAAACACAGGACATACTATTGGGAAAAGGGTCAAAATCATGGGTCCAAAAATTGTGAATTATTTTATTTTTTTGGATATAAATTATATAAAATAATGGATAAATATATACGAATTAGATTATGTAAAATATATTAATAACATACTAATTTGAGTTGAATGTAGCTAAAATATTGCACTATTTTTATTTAGAATTGAAAAAAATGAGTAATGTAATTTGTTTATTTACTTTAACCTCGCTTTAAAAAGGTGTCTTTGTATATACAAATGATATAAAACTACTTTGTTGACTTCTTATACTTGAAATAGAAGCAAAGGATATATGTAGACATTACCACTATAATCTTACCCATGCAGTAGCTAACACTATCTATAGGTTATTTATAGTGTCCTCATACACTATCTTGGTATATATTATTGAGACCCATATGCCTATGATTTAAAATGGTTATTTTATGTGAATCCCTTTGGTCCTATGCAATGATGTTTATTTTCCATATCTTTCAATCCAAACCCTTATTATGATTTTGATCATAAGAAGTCCATAATAATGAGCTATTATTTTGGGTTGAACAACCATAACCACACCTCATTAAGCATTACATATGTTTTAATACTTTAAAGAAGGCTCAAATAACACATAGTTATCACACTTATGTATGTGTGTGGAAAATCATGATCAATCTAAAATTCAATGTAATTATTTGAATTTTTCACTTAGTACAACAAAATTTGGAATTTATGAATTAATAATTATCTCTAATGACTATTATTGGCATTATCCTTTGAAAATTTTCATATGTACATGCATTGTTTATAATGTATATAGAGAGTGATAATTTATGTGTTAATTTTACAAGTGATTATAAATATGTGATCAAGTGAGTATAAAGTTAGGAATGATTTATATTTATGGATGAATCTTAAATAATTTTTACTATTCAAACCCATTAAATGTGTCTAGACTGTCTGAATGGATAATTACCAATCAAAAAAATAACCATTGAGTGTGCCTAGACATTGTTGATAGAGGTATACCCATGAGGTAACCAAAACTATCCAAGCATTACCAATAGTGTCCTATAATTAAAAGTTAGTGACCTAAGATATGGAATAATCTTGTCTAGGATTTTGAAATATTTTTGTATAGACTACATTGATCCTAAATAGGTGTATTTAATAATTAGATGTGTCCAAATAAGTATATGAATAAACATATATAGGGAAAGTGTGATTAAGAGTCAAATATATGTAAATTATCCAAGTATGTCAAATTATGTTAAAGTTGATGTTCCAAAATTGTCTAATACCAATTTCAGGTGTCTACACAGATGCCTGCATTTTAATATAGTATTTAAAATGATAAGTTAAAAATATAAAATAATAATTTTATCACCTATTATAAATGCACATGGTGTTAAAAATTATGACCAAAATTAAATAACTTACAATTGAAAATAAAAGGAATCAATATACCTAATGGTATGTGAACCTATTTTCCAATTATTGAATTTGTTTGGGAAATAGCATGGAGTGATCATGCCATAAAGAGATTCAATAATTAATACAAGGAGTTTAGGAGTGTCAGTTCCATAAATACCATTATAAAATCAATTATATAATTTTATTGATATAGTAAACTCAACTGCACTGATTTAAATATAATAGTAACACTTTTTTAAAAACACAAAATAATGTTTGCATGTCAAATTAGAACCCCAAAACAAGGTTTTATGTAGAATTAGAATTAAAAAATGGGTTTTTATGTAAAATTGGAACCCTAGAGAAGGTTTTTATGTAAATTTGTAAACCTAAAATAAGTTCATCTATACAAGGATGAACCACTAAAAAAGGATATAAACCTAAAGTTTTCACATAGTACCATCATCCCTGCTTATACTCAATATAGAAAATCAAAAATTGTTTACATGAATAAATTTCATGGCCCAATATGATCTAAATGTACCTCAAAGTGATAAATAATTCCAATTTTATGTTTATCAAAATGTCATATAATGCCTCAATTATTCCTTAAAATCTTGTAGAATTAACAAATATGTGTCACTCTACTCACTCTAAACCATATTAATCATATGATTTATCTAGTAATGTGAAATATTTGTATATCATTGATAAAATATATAAAAAAAACACATTTATGACCCTTTTTTCTATGAGGGATGAATCCTACAAATAACTCATCTCAAAATAAATAGTTGTGTATCACATAACATATAGAAATATTATCATGTAAATTATGTATATAAACATGAAAAGATATGTCATCATAGAATAATTTTTATCATTCAAGCACATATGAATAATTAAATCAAGGAAATTGGCATATAAGTGTCAATTTAAAGTATATATATCAATTAACCATGCAGTTATAAGAATAACACTAGATGCATGATAAAAATCATAGAAACACACACAAAGTTGATGTGTTATAGAAATCATAACACTAAGCTCATATGAAAAATCAAATTGTTATATATATCATATTTTTAACCACTCACACATATAATATCATGATCAAGAATCAAAAATGTATATAATATATGAAATGACTCTAACATAACATAGACACAACATGCCCTTGACATGAACTAAGGTTATTTTAACACAACTAATACACGATGGGTCAAGACAAATTTGATGTACACAAAAAGTAATAAGTATATCATTAATAAATGATTAATAAATTTCATAATCATAAATATCAATCACATATAGAAGAAATAATGTTTGTCTGCATTTACAATCAATGTCATCATCTACTATATGAAAACACACTGTCTATAGGAAATAACACTAATGAATGTATGAGAAAGATAAATTAATTTACACTTGTATACTATCATCAATAAAATAGAAATATATAACCTAAAAATATTTGAATATGCCCTTAGTTTGGGTATGAACCCAATGTAAAAAGGTTTCCCATACATGTGAGATATGTCATTTCTCTAGGTGTCATATCATACATATCTTGAATTTCCTACATGTAACTCATGTATAACATGAAAATCATGTATCTATAAAGTTTATATTTAAATCACCATTTATATGAATAATAACATTAATCAATTATGTTTACAAACAAAACAAGTCATGCATATATCCTAATTTTATATTTTTGGTATTTTTGAATATTTGATTTTTTATTATTTTGAATATTTGATTAGGCTATGTTAAAAATAACCTATGATTCAATAATTGGGATTTTTCAAGTGTAGGTCCTATATAAATTGGTAAAAATTTCACACACCATAGGTGAGGGGTGCCACCTATATCATTGTCAAAATTAGGGAAATGTTCAAGAGCTAGGAACCATAATGATAGTCAATATGATCATGTATGTGTTGAATATCTCCAATGGTCATAGTAACATATGAACTTCATTTTATGTTAGTGTAATGCATTGGTTTTATTGTTTTAACTTTATCATAAGGATTTTGTGAAACTATGTTAGGATGTGATGGACTAGGTATTGTCTTCTCAACTTGAATATATTGTTGATATAAAGTAATAATAAGAATTGATTGTTGAGTATAATAAATTACTTTCCTTAGATTTTTTCAAAGTTTGAACCTATGTAGGTTATATCATAGTTTGTTGTGAAATCATAGGATAAAATGTCTTAAGATGGATGGCTTATTCATATATAAAAACTAGAATTGTATCCACTTTATTATCATGGATAAAATTAAAGAATCAAAGTACTAAATATGGAACCACATATCTCTTATGTATTCAAATTTATCATAATATCATGTCAATTGCATAATTATTAAGAAAAAATAAGAACCAAGTCTCAATAGTTATATGTTTTCCCATAAGAGGTATTATAATTACCCCAATAAAGCTTTGTCATTTCATATTTAAACATTTCACTATATTTGTATCACCAATAAATTATCTATATGTGTACCCAATACTAGTTAGTAATGTCATATTCATATGTTTTTTCTTGACTTGTTATCCCACATAACACTCTATAAATTATTTGAGTCAAATAGATCACATTTGAATAAATGTACATTAGTAGAATCATCATCAATATTTTCATAGTCATAAAATGTGATCGAAGGTTGCCATATTTATAAATTTCAAAGCGTACCAATAATTCCATCGATAATATAAGCTTCATTGACATTAGGATCATATGAATTTAAAGGAGGACGTGCATTTTAATTCATATGTATATCAAGAGTAGACTTAGTTTCTTACATCACATGTTTTATAAATGAACCTAAAAGATTTTAAGCTTTAGATCAAGTTATGAAATTGAATGATTATTAGGCATGGTAACATAATTGATATCAATAGTTCTTTTCTCAATTAATCATTGGTTATTATGTCTCAAACCAAACATTTTTATTATTTTAAAGTTCTAAGTAGTTTTTATAACTGAAATATTCATGGATATTGAAACCCTTGGGTTTTGGATTTTTCATATCAAATTCCATATGCAGAGGGAGATATGTGATATTTCAATTGAGTAATTTAGGTAATAAATTATGAGGATTTTTTTATAATCATGTGAATTACATCTTTGAGGAGTAGAAAAGACAATATTATTAGTAGGTTTTGAAATTATATTGACCTTTATCTTATCCCAATTCTTAGTATATATATCCTTGTATTTTAAAGATGGGATGATTTAAAACATGGCATTATGATATGTGGTACTTGTAGTCCTATGCTTTAATTTTTTTCATGGAGACTACTTGGATGAATAGAAGTAGGATTTTATTGAATATGTATTATAATTAATTTTTGGCCATATTATTTTTATTTTTTAAAATAATTTTATTATATAGAATCATATAACTACTTATGGGCTCAGTGGGTACTTTTATGATATTTGAATTTTTTTAATTAAAACTAGGGGTAAAAACTTTATTAAATCATAAAAAACCAGATTACAAAGAAAATATCACCAACCTCCCAAACAGCCAAAAAACACAGCTACTACCAACACAAAACCACCATCATTCCTTCAAACCAATCCTATCCTCATATAGGATTCTTTCTGCATTAACTCTGACCTCTACCGACAACAACTCGACCTCCTCCACCTTCCATTCCTCCATCCCTTTTGAAGCCCACTTGGCCAAGCAATCAGCTGCCCTATTCCACTCTCTCAGAATGTGGGCAAAAATCACCGACTCCATGTGCATACTAATTCGTAAAATCTATTGAACAATCAAAGAAAGCTGCCAACTCACCTCAGTAATTTGTCTATCCCAGATCATATTGATCAAGATTAATGAATCGGCCTCACATATCACTTTACAACATCCAAGCTCTTAAGCTCTCCATAAAGCATATAAAATGGCTAGGCCCATCCATCCCATTAACCGTCTAAACTCCCCTATGAGCTGAAAATAGAAAAATAACCAAACACGAAGCATCCCTCGCAATCCCTCCAATACCCGTCGGACCTGGGTTACCTCTAGAAGATCCATCCGTATTGATCTTCAAAAAATATCCTGGAGGTGGCATCCACCTCCCCTCTCTTTGCACCCTCTGCTGCATACCTCCACTCCTCCTAACACATACGGCCCCTGGCAAAAAAATTGTCATTCCTAATCTATCGACCAACACAGCATCCCTTTTTTCCAATGGCAGCACCACCTCACTTTTGGCTTTCACTGACTCCTGAATCATCCTAATGATTCAGCCCCAGACTTGACTAACCACCATTCTCTCAGCATTAAAAATGTGTCTATTCCTCTCCAGCCAAACCTGCCAAAGCAAAAAGATGGGACCAACAAACCAAACATCCTTCAAGAAGTGCACATTAGGGGGTGCCTTAGCAATTTTCATCCAAAGTTCTACCAGGGAAGAGATGTGAACATATCCACCTCCCCACATGCCCCACCATGCATGCCACAGCTGGCTAGTGAATTGGCAGCTGAAGAAAATATGGGATGAACTCTCCTCCTGAGTGCCACATAAAACATAGCAAGATAGCCCCTCATAGCCCCTTTTCCTGATGTTATCCCATGTTAAGCAATGATTCCATGCCAGTGTCCACACAAAGCAATTGCACTTCAGCCACGAGAAGTTGTTCCATGTCTATCTCCACCAAGTCACCTCCCTCTCTTCCCTAAAATTTTGTGCAACAAGTTCCTGGTACCCAACCAAGATAGAGTATTTTCCTTTAGGATGTGGAAACTAGGCTAGCTCATCCACTCCTCTAATGGCACAGTAGGTGCATCCAACTAGGATCCTCTTTAGTTCAGCACAATTCCCCTCCATGTCCTTGATTGGCCATTCCTCTGAACCTTTCCATCCCACTTCCATAATCTAATTCTGATGCCCAAAAGTTTTGAAATCACTTACCTTGGTCTAGCCAACCTCACAGAATCTTTGTGCCAGAATTTGTAAATGTGGATACTGTGACATAAGAGGTGGAAACCCATCCCATGAGTCATGCCAAAACTGTGCCTCCAGCCCACTTTTTCAAATCCAAAATAAACCTCTTTTAATCAGGTTCACCCATTTCTTCAGAGTTTCCTAAATCACCGATCCACTTCCCGACACACTGTATCTTGGAATATCCTTATGGGAACTCCCTAGAAAATACTTATGCATCAAAATTTTAACCCAACCCCAATCCTACTTAATGCACCATCTCTAGTATAACTTGGCTACCAGGGTGGTACCTGCCATCGTAGATTGTCTCAGACCCAATCCTCCAAGTCTCTTCGGGATGCACACTACCTCCCATCAAATGAGACTCCACTTCATTCTTGAAAGATTGCTAGCCCACAAGAACTGTCTTGCTAGAGAGTCTAGATCCTTAACAAAACTAGTGGGCACCACCTGTAACATGCATCTATAAAGGTGAAGGGTCTGGACCATAGACGGAATAAGTTGAACCCTCCTCATAAATGATAACCACCTATGTGTCCAGTGATTCACCTTGACTATAAATTTATTCAAAATGACCTACCACAACTCCTGGAGTGCCTCCCCATAGTGATAGGAATTCCCAGATACATAACTGGAAGGTTGCCAATCTAAAATTGGAGAATATCAACCACTCTCCTTTGAATAGCCACAGGCGTATTGAAGAAGAAAATGGATGATTTCTCCTCATTGATAACCTATCTTGAAGTTGCTAAATAAGTATCCAGGCACCGACAGATATTATTGGCCTCTTTCATGGTGGCCGCTCCCACCATGGCCACATCATCAACAAACTAGAGGTACAAAAGAACTAAAAGGCCCCTTCCCCATTTCTAGCCTTGAATCTCCCCTCCTCTAATACATTCTCTAATCCTTCTTCCTAAACCCTCCACCAGAAGAAGAAATAAATAAGGGGATAGAGGGTCTCCCTACAGTAGTCCTCTAGTAGCTCTAAACAGGTTGGAGTGTTCCCTATTGACCAACACAGAGAATGAGGTCATTGTAACATATATCATGACCCACTCAATCCACTCCTTATCGAAGCCAAAATCCTCCATCACCTTTTGTAAGAATGACCACCTAACCCTGTCATAAGCCTTCGACATGTCTAGCTTCATAAACATTGCCTTTTCTTTGGATTTTGACATTGAATGGACTACTTCTATAGCCATCACTATACCAACCAAAATATGCTTGCCTTTCACAAACCCACTTTGCTCCTCTGATATCAGCTCCTTCAAACACTTCTTTAACCTTTTGGCAATCAGCTTTGAGAGAATTTTGTAGATAACAATACAAAGTGATATGGGGTGAAATTGGCTGAAGTGATCAGCCCCCTCCCCCTTTGAAATGAGAGCCAAGAAAGTAGAATTCATCGCCCTCAACATCTATCTATTGGTCTGGGACTCTTGGACCACAGCAAGTAAATCGCCTTTAATGATTTCCTAGAACTCCTGATAGAACTCAATCAGAAATCCATCCGGTCCTAATGCCTTCCCCTTCTTCATTAAAAAGACAACTTTCCTTAGTTCTTCTTCCATTATCGGTCTTCTCAACTTTTACTTCATGTCCTGAGACACAATCAAAGGAATATAGGATAATATCATATCCTTGGTAGCCTCATCCCTTGGCCCCTCCTCCTTGAAGAAGGTGCTGAAATACTGCTTATCCTCAAAACAAATTTCTTAAGTTGAAGAGAGTACCTCACCTCTCTCCATGACTAAAGAATTGATGACATTGCCATGACGCCTGGCTTTGACCGAGTTGAAGAAGAATGTAGTGTTTCTATCCCCTGCCTGTAGCCACTTGATCCTAATTTTTTGTTTCCAAAAGATCTCCTCTCGCATTTCTCACTCCTCCAAGGTTTTGACCACCCTTTCTTCCTCTTTTAGCAAAGACTTTATCAAGCCCTCCTCCCTTATCAATCTAGTAATGTCATTTAACCTTTCTTGCACCCTCTTCTTCTCCTAGAAGATGTTCTAAAAGCTATACCTATTCCACCTTTGAAGCTGGTACTTGACTGATTAGAGGAGTTTAGCAAACATATACATAGCTATCCCAACTACTGGCCATCCCTCCCTCCACCATTCAGTGATGAGGTCATACAAGTCTGGGTCTCATAACCACATAATCTGAAATTTGAAGGGTGGTTTTTGTTGCCTAATAGCTAAAGAGATGTTTAATTTGATTGGCCAATGATCTAAGCTCTGCCAATCAAGAATCTAAAAGCTTAGCATCCACCTAACACCCACCCAAAAACATGATGCCAAAAATCTGTCTATACATTCTGGTATGTAGCTGTCCCCTAGCCTTCTATTATTCTAGGTGAAACAACCATTACCCAGTTTGATATCAACCAAATTTAATTCTGAAATCTTGTCCCTAAGAAGAAAAGAAGATGGCTCTGATCTGGTATTTCCCCCCATTTTTTTTGAGAGATCCATAATCGTGTTAAAATCTCTAACTAGGATCCATGGTAGATATGGAAACTCTTGATGAACCATCTTAATGTTATTCCACATAAAAATCTTACCTTGCATATCATTGGGGGCATAGACATTCGACAGAAGAACATACTCCCCTGAGTCCGTACATAAGGCCACCATGGATAACACCAATCTGAATGCCATCCACACAACCGGTTTAACCTTACTTGGGTTTCAGAAGCATGCCAATCCACCTATTGTCCCCTGGGCCCCTATGCATTGGCACATCCCATAACCCCATATCCTTAGGGTAATCTCCATCATGTACTCCACTGACACTTTGGCCTCTTGAAGAAAAAGAATATCAGGATGCTGACTTCTAACTAATTCACGAATAGATTTTTGTCTGGGATTGTTATTCAGGCCTTCACACTTTTTTTTGTAGTTCCCTTCTTACTTTCTTTTTAAAGAATCCCCAAGCAGGAAAGAGCTTTCCCTTGCTTTTCCATCATTTCCTTCCCCAACTAAGATGACCTACCTTCATCCTTAGCATTTTGAATCCTTTCCCCTATTTCTTCTACCACCTTCATCCCGTCCCCTTGTCCACCCAAGATCATTGGCACGGGCACTTCTGCCAGTTCCCCTCGAGGAAGTGTCATGACATATGCCTCATAATCTAACTCCTGCATCCATTCCTCACCAATTACTAGTCTTGGCTTACCCTCATACTATCCTAATTCCTCTAACATCTCAAATCTATTATAGGAATCCTCCCCTTGTCACTCCATAAAAGTCCTCTTGTTTCTGCCCCTGGTTCTTACTTGTGTGAAGCCTTCAACATCCTTGCCTCCCCCACTTCCAGCTTTCTTTCCTTTATCCTCTACCACTGCCCTACTCAGGTGAGGCGTAGGATATGAATGTTACTCCTCTACATTGTTCTTCAGGCATTTTCTAGCCAAATGGCCATACTCATGACATAGACGGCACCTAAAGGGCAAGGTTTCATAATCTAATTATTGTACCCAAGAATATGACCCTTCACACAATTCAACTGCATCAGGCAATGGCTTGCTCAGGTCTATTTCTACACAAATTATTGCATATGTCATAATTCTCTTGCCAATCATTTGAGAAGATGCACCCACTAGTTTTCCTATTATCAAAGCAATAATTTGCAAAACATCCTCACGGTAGCACTCAATTGGCATTTGTGGTAGGTGGACCCATTCTAGAACTCTGTTAGGAAGCTCTTCTATGGGATTAAAACTAGCTTGCCATGGTTTCATGAAGAGACCAGCTTGGTTATAAAAGTATGGTCCTCCCTCGAACACCCTATTTCTATCCTCCACACAATTGAAAGTAACCATAAAAAAGCTATTTGCCAGCAATACCAATTCCATCTCACCTGCTAGCTCCCATACACAATGAGCCCAATTCTCCAGGAATAGAAGAGAGACTTTCAGCCCCAAAAATTTGCAATAAAAAGAGTGTCTAAAGTAATACTCCACATCTTCAGCTATCATGTCAAAATGAATCACCAAATTTGGTCTTTCATTGCAGTGTTCCAAGCATCCATTTACCTTATTGATTCTTGAACCCCCAATCGATCCCATGTCCAGCGCCCCTGTATGCTGACTGGCTGCTGCCCCTTCTCTCATTCTGGCTACCTGTCTTTGAGATTCATTGCTTACCACATCCCTAAAACTTCTCTCCCCCCTTTGTTTGTTTTGTTCTACCTGCTCCATTGCAATGCCCCTCCATGCTACCTTCCTCCTCAAGGCTCTGTTATTCCTACTATTTGAAGCCATTTAAAATGACCAACAGTTTCCCCACACTTCTTCCTCTTATGCCTGGATTCACGACCCCTTTGTAGCTCACAGAAAATGACAATTCCAAGCTAGGGCACGACTACCCTAGCTTCTCAGCGAGCTGCTGCTCTCGCCCATCACCAAAGAAATTTCCCTGATATTTGAAATTTGAGTGTAATAGACTTTCTGAATAATTTTGATAAAAAAATGAGGTAATAATTGGTCATCAAAAGTATTGAAAGTGAGTAATAATTTAATATTAAGTCCATAAAACCATCATAAGTCATATTTATTAATACTCCAAATAATAATATTTTGTTATTAAATTATCATTAGATGCATAGTCTAAACATGTTACATTGAAGGCTTTGAGATGAACTTATAGATCACCTTCACCATCAAATCGTGTAATCTTAAGAGAAAATAGTTTTGTAAGATAAGGATAAATGGAAATCACTGGGTCCAATTGGTTATGTAATAATGTTTGATAATTGTTTTTCATGACCCACTATCTCAAAACCTTAGTCCAATTGAGAAACCTCAGCTTGAATATATAAAACATGTTGAACAAATTTTTGATTGGCAGGAATATTAAATTGATTAGAAACAAGTGGTGGAAAATGAATTATAATAATAATAAACATAAAATCATTGTGTAGGGATAACCATAGATATATAAGTAATAAATTATGTACTATGTATATGCATCAATTTTGTATCCAAAGGTGTAGACATAAATGGAAGTAGTATAAATAGTATTCTAAGCACCAAATTTATGAATTAAGCCTATAAAATGTGCATTAATATCATTCAAAATCGTGAAATTACTCAAGATTGGTTCCTTTTAAATTTTATTTATTTCCATATATAGTTACATATAATAATTACTCAATCATATGTATATTTGGATCAAGATATTTTTAAGTTCATTTTAATCTATGTCATCAAAGTGATCATCAAAATAATTATTATTATCTCTATGCACATCAAAATAAGAAGAATTCACATCATTGATATATTATAATTTACAAAAAATAGGGGATTAATGTACTTAGTTGATTCTTATTATCTATTTATCATAAAATGTGTCTTTTTATCTTAAAATTCCTTGTAACTACTTTTTTAGTTTTTAAAACCTAAAATAGAGGCTAAATAAATATATGGATTATTATATTAGAGTATAAAACCTATGGTAGCTAACACTTTTTAGATGTCACTAGACGTTTCCCTATGCATTGTGAGGATTTCTAACTTATAAGACCCATATGCTTGCACTTGATAATGGTTATTTAGTGTGAGAAAATTTGATCATATGTGTTCATGTTTATTTTCATTCACCTTACATATTATCCCTAATAATGATTTTTACCAAAATATTCCCTTCAAAAATGGGTTAGTATTTTGGTTTTGGTTTGGACAATTAGAATCTCTCCCATTCAATGGGTAAACATTGCCTATATTCCAATAATCTAAAGAGGGTTCAAATCACACATTATTCTCACACTTGTGTGTGTGTGTGTGTGTGTGTGTGTGTGTGTGTGTGTGTGTGTGTGTGTGTGTGTGTGTGTGTGTGTGTGTGTGTGTGTGTGTGTGTGTGTGTGTGTGTGTGTGTGCGTGTGTGTGTGTGTGTGTGTGTGCGTGTGCGTGCGTGCGTGTGTGCGTGTGTGCGTGTGTGTGTGTGTGAGTGAAACATTATGATAAATAGATAATGGACTATTTTTTTTTGAATTTTGACACTTAAAACCATGAAACTTTGAATTTTTGTATTCATACTTAGATCTATGGACTATTATAGGGTTATTCCTTTGATATTTTTTAGATATATATGTATTTTATATAATGTATTGATAGAGTTCTATTTTATTCCCCAAGTTTCCAAGTGATTATCAATACTTGATGAAGAGAGTATATAGTTAAGAATGATTTTTATTTATAAATTTATCTTCATTAATTTTTTATTTTATTGACCCATTAGATGTGTATATGTTGACCTAATGAAAATTTAAAAATTTAAAAAATAGTCTTTTGAATATTGTTGATGAAATTTTATGCATACCAAAAATTTAATGAGGTAACCTCTAACATTTAAGGATATCAGTGGAGATAAAATACACTCCATGGCATGATTTATAGGTATGGGTTGAACAATTAGGTGGTGGAATATTAGGTTAAGTATGTAGGTTGTTAACTAGGTGTGAATGGATGAGTGAAACCTAAAATTCATTGAATCCTAATTGAGTTAGATGGATGGATATTATATTAGAGTGGATAGACCTAAATAAAAAACTCCAAAAATGGGGAAATAAGGTTATGTGATCTAAATAGGAATTACTTCTAGATTGGTATCTTTGTGGACAAGTATTTAAAACTAATGATTACAACTATAAGTTGTTGGTCACAGACATGCAAACATAGTTAAGGAGTCAAAGGAAAAGATGATATATCAAACACTAGGATTTCAACTAAATGTTTCCCTTGTTTAGAGTTTTTACAAACCCTTATTCATAATATTATAACTCAGACCAAAGAGGTATGTAAGGTAATTGATTCTCACCACTAGAAAACTATATCATGGAAGACACTTATACACACTCAAAGAAATAAAATAGTCAACCTAATTACATAAAATAAGTGATATCTACTAGTAATCCAATAGCTATTTCACATATTATACTAGTATACACCACTAATAACAATAAAGAATTCATGGTATCTTTTACACATTTTTAATTATTGAATTAACCAACCAAAAAAACAAAACACAAATAATTACATAGAATTGAAAGAGAAAGACATCAACATAACTACATGACAATCAAAATATTTTTTCATGTATTGATAAAATTTATAATAAACCTCCATTCCTTCTAAAATTGAAAGGATTAAAATATAAATAGATTTAGGGAGGAGTTAAATCATCCTAAAAATCCATGTAACAATATAAAACTACATGCTAATGATAATTAGAATGAGAGTTCTAATTGATGCAAATTATACATGCATATTTAAAGTAGTCAAAACTATATCTTTGAAATAAGATCATTCTCAAGAAACCATGCAACATGTGCATGTTTACAATACTACTCATTCAACTATTACATGTATTACTTATAATTGCACCTTAAAACTAAAATACAGCTAAAAATAACCTAAGAAAACTAAGGTTTACTAGACATTAGGTCCTACATGGTTGAAATTATAGTCATTAGAGGACTATACTGGAAGGTGAAGTTGAATTGAATGATTGAACCATAGCCTATTGTTTCACTTCTTGTTCTTGATAATGCTTGTATCTGATGTAGTTTTGTAACATGATTATATCCATGTTAAAAAGAGAAAGCCTATGTATTATAGTGAATTATGTTAATAAGGGTGCATACTAGGCCTTGGTGGCTCTGAAATCCACCTAAAATATTTCTACCTCTATAAATTTATTCCTAGTAAATCCTAATTCTTGTTCAATCTCCTCTAGTGTGCACCCCAAAATACTTTGATTAAAATTTATGGATTTATACTAGTAGTTGGTCAAAATTGACCCCACTTAATAAAATTACTCAAGGGATCTCAGGCCTTGGATAACTTTATCTCCTCTAAAATTTTTAAGACCTATTTTTCCTACTCTAATAGTGTAAACATCAAGTCTTGCACACTTGATACCTAATATTAGACTTTTGATGTCATAAAAACCACCATGTTGAGAGCATTAGCAAATTCTAATGGTGTCATCAAATCTAGATGACCAAAATTCTTATTAGTGGTGTATAATACAAATAAAATTGGTTTATTCTCATCTTCTTTTAAATAATTAAATAATTTGGAAGTTTCAACAATATGAGGACATAATTATCTCTTATCGAATTGATAGTGTCCAAGATAATGTACAATTTGAGAGGCATATCTTGAACATAACTTTTAATTTCCCAAGAAACTTATACTAGTTGATGTTAATCTTGTACCTTCTCAAGCTATTATTGTAGATCTTACCTATCTTGTTCAAAACCCTCATGAATTTCCAACAAATACTTTGTATTTATTTGAAGGTAAGCTTTAAAATCCTCATTATATGGATACTGTCCACATTTCTTGTTCTTTCTCTTTAATAACAAGAAAACATATTGCATTTCTTCTAAAACCAAGCCTTTGATAGATTCATCCTCTAATTTCCTCTTCCTATCCATTTGGATAGTTTTCATTAATTTATCAAAAATAGATCTCATAGTGGATAGTTATATGGTTTTTAAATTGGGTATTTCTATAGCTTGGGCCTCTAGGTTTGTTTCCCATTGTACGATAACCAAATATGAGGAGTCAACTAATTGAGTGTCCTAAACAGTGCTCATTATCAAAATGTCCCTTGAAAAATGCATTAATACCTCTTTATGTAGTATATATCATAATGATGGAAGGATGATATTTGACCAATGCACATCACCAAATTAAGACATTTATGAACAATATATGTTGGCTTATTATTCCTTTTTTTAGAAGGGACAATAAATGTATCCTAGGTACTAGTGGACAAAGGCATTGGCAAACCTAAATGAGTAGAAGAAACATGAAATTTATCACTTTTAGGGGCTCCTATAGTCCTAATAAAATGAATCCTTTTGGACTTAGGAACAACATGGGTAATGGTAACTAAAGTAGTAACAGGGGAAATAGAAACCATAGGATTTAAATAAACATCCTCAACACAAGAAGTAATAGCAGTTGTATAAATAATAGGAATAATGGGAATAGTGGAAGTAATAGGGATTGTAGAAACTATTGGATCTAAATAAATAATATGACCTAAAGGAAATGAAATAGTAGTGTTTGGAGTAATGGTAAACTCACCTAATTTGTCATGCTCCATTGGTGTATTTAATTTAATCTCCAAAAGACTTAAGAATGTATCCCTTTTTAGATCTTCATCCTCATCCTCAAGCTCATTTTATGTCACCTCCATAGTTAAACTTGTAGGATATTCTACTAATGGAAGAGGGTCCCTAGGGGCTCTTTCCTTCCTTTTGTAATAGATTGTTATCATTCTAACTAAGGGAGGAGTCTCATGAGTATTAGAAGGTGAAATGTTTACAATTTTAGTAATAGGAACCAAAGAAGAAAAAGGGATACTTGTATCCTCATATTCAAAGGAATTAATGTAAATTAGTTTATATTATCTTCCCAAAGAAGTTTTATTAATAGGAATTTACCCCACCTCTTATTCTTTCTTGACAACCCTAATTATAATTGGTGACAAAGTTTTGGAAGTCCCTTATTATAAGTAAATTGACATAATAAGTGATTCTTCCACACCCTACTCCTAGTTCATAATTGTCATCGTAATGTGTGGTGGTTGGGAGGATGTTCCTTAGTGCAAAGGTTGTTGGGTAGTCTAAGAGGTATAGTGGTCTATAGTTTCCCATCTATTGAGAGGTGAAATCATAATATGTGCCTTTATAATTGTGATAGAGGGATATATTTGTATAGATCTTAGATTATATTCTATCAATCAAACCATTTTTTCCCTTTTCAACACCTCAACATCATCCTTTACATTCAAGAATACAAAGTCATGCTCATATGGTTGATGTAGGTAGGGGATGCTTGGGCTTGAGATATGATTTTGGATAAGGTCATGAGGATCCAAATATTTATGTGGAGAGGATTAAAATGAGTAAAATTATTTGGTTTTACCAACTTCTCTAAAATTTTTATTATGGGTGTAGCACATCTGACCAATCATCAAGGAAGACTCATGGAACACAACATGTGTTTCTTCCTTATGTCCTCATGTATGCTCCACCATAAATGATAATATATTTCATACTCTACCACTTTGTTTAGGACACATATAGGGAGACATAAAGGGTAAACCTTATGTCCCAATATCATTATTATAGTATATTTTTCATATAACCAATAATCCACCTTAGCTAGAGTGTCATATCAATGCTTGATGATGCTCAATTTAAAGGTTCTCTATGAATTTCCCTCCACACTTGGGGATTGACATTATTAGTGATTTTGATAGTAATCCTAATGTATGAATAGATGTGGAGGATTAAATAGAAGTCACATACCTAATTCTTGATGTAGTCTAAGGTTATAATTGAGAGTGCTCCATTATGAAGATAAAAAATGGTCATGATTTCATCCAATAAATATGACATCATGTAGAAGTGACCACCCATGGAGATTTATCTTTATCAAACATTTTTTCCTAGATACTCACACTAATTATCTCTCCTAGGATGAAATTGAGCTCTAAGGTCATCAATAGGTCTAACAATGGAACCTATTATAGGTGGAGGAAGTGAATATTATTGTAACCATACAATCTATTTAGTAGGGTCATCCCAATGTAGATTCCAATCCTAAAACTAGTTATTATCACTAGTTCCTTGGTCTTCAGGGTGACCACCTCTCTAAGAGAAACCCATTTCCATTATGTATTTTATATTATGCTTATTTTCATAAATAATTCAACTCTATTTCTATTTAAGGTGGGGCTTATGTTGATTAATTGTAGGTGTATTTGGAAAGCATCCATGGAAATGTAGGTCAAAACTATGTTATGGTTCAAGTGGTGTGAAAATCTACTAGTCACCTCACCTATAAAAAAAGTTCCCAAAGTAGGTTGATACCGAGCATCACTTTAGGATACATGGTTATAATGTGTAAATATTATATCTTTAGTGGTAGTAAGTGCACTACCAACTTCTTCTATTTGGATGTTACATCATCCTCATATGATTTGGGCATCTATGTTATCCATTATGTCCTGTAGAGATTAATAATTTGTAAATTCATCATTGAAAATCGTTCAGTCAAAAAAAGTGTTTGTGTATTACCTATAGTTCTTAATAGATAAATTTAATGGTTAAAATATGGCTTTGAACACCTTAGATGAAAACTTCATTGTTAATCTATTTGATGACATAATTTTCATATTTAATTAAACTCTTTCCTCTCTTAATAGAAGTAGCTTTTAACTAAATGCAAATAGTTAGGGCTTCAAATTCTATTTGGAGGGAAATTTCACCTGAGATCATTAACAATCAATAGTCATGATGTCTCTTATAAATTCACTAATATAGTTTTTGAGTGTAGGACTTTAGTTCCAATTCATTTACCATTAATTCCTAACATCTCCAAGATTGTTTTATTTGTTCATTTTGAAATATATCA